>JAWPHD010006645.1:0-141551 GCA_037043455.1 Cyrtodaria siliqua | reverse complement strand
GTGAATATTTGCTTACTCTTTGAATGTTTGTGAGAGTCTGCCAACTGTTTGTGAATGTCCGTGAATGTCTGTCAACTGTCTGTGAATGTGCGTGAATGTCTGTCAACTGTCTTTGAATGTACGTGAATGTCTGTCAACTGTCTATGAATGTCCGTGAATGTCTGCCAACTTTCCGTGAATGTACATAAATGTCTGCCAACTGTCTGTGAATGTCCGTAAATGTCTTTCAACTGTCCGTGAATGTACATAAATGTATGGCAACTGTCTGTGAATGTCGGTGAATGTCTGTCAACTGTCCGTGAATGTCCGTCAACTGTCCGTGAATGTCTGTCAACAGTCCGTGAATGTCCGTGAATGTATGTCAACTGTCCGTGAATGTCCGTGAATATCTTCCAACTCTCCCTGAAAGTAGGTAAATGTCTGTCAATCTCAACTATCCGTGAATGTACGTTAATGTATGTCAACTGTACGTGAAAGTCCGTAAATCTTCATGAATGTACGTAAATGTCCGTCAATTACAACTGTCCATGAATGTACGTAAATATTCGTCAAACTCAACTGTCCGTGAATGTCCGTGAATATCTTTCAATAGTCCGTGAATGTAGTAAATATCCGTGAATATACGTAAATGTCCGCCAGTCTTAACTGTCCTTGAATGTACGTAAATGTCTGTCAGTCTCAACTGTCCGTGAATGTACGTAAATGTCCGTGAATGTACATAAATGTCCGTCAATGTCAAATGTGAATGTACGTAAATGTCCGTGAATGTACATAAATGTCCGTCAATGTCAACTGTCCGTCAATGTCAACTGTCCGTTAATGTCCATAAATGTCCGTGAATGTCCGTGAATGTCCGTAAATGTCCGTTAATGTACATGTATGTCCGTGAATGTCCGTAAATGCCCGTGAATGTACATACATGTCCGTGAATATCCGTAAATATCCGTGAATGTACGTACATGCCCGTAAATGTCTACCAAATGTTTGTGAATGTATATTACTAGTATTTTATTATTTTATTATAACTAAGTTATACAATGGCTTATGAACCACACACACTCTATCTACAATACTAGTTGACGTTGCACGAACGCTTCTGTGTATTTGGATACCTGTAATTGAAACGCTTGTCACGTGCAGTGCGTTCTGTGGCACTGACTAAGGTCAGTTCATATGTCACTCGTCAGGGTCAGAAAGGAGCAACCCTAAAGCAACGTCTTACCCTAACTCGACGCGTGACAAAACAACAGAATGTAATCCGTGTGAACAAACGTGTTTGTTTTGTTTTTTTCAAGTTTCGTTTGCGTTATCTGAAAGCTTTATTGGTTACATTTCAGTACTGGTATACTTATGATATGACTTATGGGATTTGTTTCCAAAGAAAGCAAATTGAAAGCTGAGGATAAATTCTTTTTATCAGTAAGATATTTTATCACATGCAAACTAAAACATTATATTAATGCAATTTACTGACATTTTGACAGTTTCATGACATAGAACGCAGTATTTTCCTTATAATACAAGTTTTGAATAGCATGTATCGCAAACTTAGCTAGAGACGTCGTTCAACTCGGCAATATTCGATCTCATTGTTAAATGCATCAATTAAAAATGGTTTATTTCGAATTAAGCTCCAAGGCATTGCATTAAGACACAAATATGTGGAAGATTTTATGTCATGCAATTATTTCCCGAACCACCTCTCGTAGCAAAAATAGCAGTGGCATATTAAAGCAACACGCTCAGACATTTATTCTATAATGCCCGAGGTCTTCAAAGGAATACTCCTTAATTAAGTTACAAAGCACTGTTTTAAACAAATTACGATAAATGAATAAAGTGCAACTAAACACGTGGGTCTTCTAGTCAATGTTTGCTTTTTTATGAAATTATCCTAACACAATTAATAACGCACACATCGATTTTAACCTACTATTCGTTTCGTTATTGCTCCTGTAATTAAATATAAGCTTTTACTCATAGAAAGAAACATGGCGGAAATTGTCAAGAAAGGGAGCAACATCAACTCTAAGAAGCGAAAACGGGGGTTGGACGGGATATGAAATAAAACCTTAATTTCGTCAGAAACAGTTTGACTATTGTAAAATTAAAACATTTAACAGGTAGTTTTAAACTGGTTATCGCATTTTATCAGTAAAAATGATTTTAAACGTGTTTTATTGTCGAAATATCCGTTACAAAATCGTGCTTATATAAGATTTACCGTCGCTTAATGGAATTAAGGCGGGACTACTTAATGTGTTACGGTTACACAAACTTTAAAGTTGCTATCCCGCCAACAACAGCCAAAGTTTACAACATGTGTACACCGTTTCTAACCCTACTGATGACGAGTTGTATATATACGGGACGACGAGGTGTATATATACGGGACGACGAGGTGTATATATACGGGACGACGAGGTGTATATATACGGGACGACGAGGTGTATATATACTGATGACGAGTTGTATATATACGGGACGACGAGGTGTATATGTACGGGACGACGAGGTGTATATATACGGGACGACGAGGTGTATATGTACGGGGACGACGAGGTGTATATATACGGGACGACGAGGTGTATATGTACGGGACGACGAGGTGTATATATACGGGACGACGAGGTGTATATATACTGATGACGAGTTGTATATATACGGGACGACGAGGTGTATATATACGGGACGACGAGGTGTATATATACTGACGACGAGGTGTATATATACGGGACGACGAGGTGTATATATACGGGACGACGAGGTGTATATATACGGGACGACGAGGTGTATATGTACGGGACGACGAGGTGTATATATACTGACGACGAGGTGTATATATACTGACGACAAGGTGTATATATACTGACGACGAGGTGTATATATACTGAAGACGAGGTGTATATATACGGATGCATCCAAATACTACAGGAAGTGGTTTTTCTGAAATGGGGCATAATATACCGGCAGCAGTAAATGTACATTCAAAATGATGTAGATGTCACCCCTGGTGACCACATGTTTATTTATTTTAAATAAAACTCATTTCAATTAGGCCATTTTTTGGGCTAACTTTTGGGTTAATTACTATATTTCTGGACTGAATGTCTATCTGGGAAAAACACAGCTAGTTACATCGGTAGTATTCACCACCTTCACAGACTATGCATTCTGTGCAAAATTTGGCATTTCTTGGGTTGTTTTCATCAATAATGGAGGTTTTTATTGTAAAAGTAGTGCATAAAAGGTATATTTATTCAATATTGCTATACTGCAGGCCTATGAAGATGGAATTAGATGCTTATTCCCTATAACTTACATATTTTGAGAATCCAAACGCTATAGACACAATATAAACGGCATTAACCAGCCAGACCAAACCCCAAAACTGGAGCGTCGAATTAAGAGTTACCAACTCATAATTAATTTAACGCATATTCAATCGCGGATATTTCAAGAACCAAATCTATACTTTTAATCGGCACATATACATTATTATATGATCTTACAATCTTACAATATATTGGTTGTAGTTTTAATAAACAACTGTGAAGTGCAATTTTTGCCGTTATTTGGCCGGTTAGTTTCGTTAAGTTGGATTATAACATATCGCTTTTAATTTGAATTTAAGAGGGTACATCAGGCTTTGGGGCTAAATTTGTTTAAAACATAAAAAGATATGACCACTTTAAAACGTGAACTGGTTAAACTATATAGCTGGAAGATTAACAGTTTCCTATACTAGAGCGCAATCATTATAAATAACAACAAGTATTAATATTATCATTATTGAGGCATCCCCAAGTTATAAATAAATGGCACGTAGAGCTCTCGGTGATACCTATACCATTCGCAACATCTCGTACACTTCTTCGAAGCATAACTCGAATGTATGGTCACCATATTGGTTACGTCATCCTAGTATGACGCGCCTCAGATTCCGTCCAAAATGAATTTGAATTCAAAATCAAAGTTATTTCGATGTTTTGCAATGTCATTTAGCCGATTGCTCCAGCAATAGTTTATTTATATGAAAATTGTAAATAATAAACAAGAGAAGGAATGCATGCATCAACAAAGTGTGAGGCGAACGGCTATATTGTTTATGTAGCAACAGCGAAGCAACAGTGCACTTTTTTCTGTGCCGTTCCTTTCGAGCTAACAAAATGTCAAGATTTTGATCATAACAAAGCGTCGATATACACAGGAGGCATAATCCCGAAGAATGACGGGACTGGTCGATTTTTCACGATTATAGATCTACACATGACGCTTGAGTTACAATATAAATGCGGCTTTTTTTATCGCCCAGTTTTAATAAGCTATCTCCGGCGCGTAACCATAGTTAGACAATATCTTCTTCGCGTCTTTTATAGTATATGTTCAGATGGCTCATGTAGCATATTTGTTTATAAATATTAATACAGAAATATATAATTATGACCCAGCACGGCATATATCGGACGCTGACTTATGTCAACTTTAGTAGTGTTGTTTTTCTAACGTTTTATACGACGCTGTTTGTTTCTGTATGCTGTGTATGTTTGTATCGTGTGAGTAAACCATGAACGTTTTAAAAGAGACAGATAAAGCATTGAATACCGCAGAACAAAGCGTATTAATGACAGCTGATTAAATTGATATACTTTCGCAAATAACCGATTACTGAAACGTATCAAACTGGAATAACAACGTTAAGACAGAAACTGTTTTTTTTTAAAAAAACGTACTTTGAATCGCAATGCAGATGTACTACACTAAGCCTACGCCGTTTCTTCAATCCTCCGATAAAGTAGTTGGCACGATCACTTCCCGAAACTTAGTCATTCAACAGGCGAACACGGCGGGGATATAGAGCACCATGCAAACGTAAACGGAATGAATAAAAACAACAAAAAACAACACGTTCTATCGCTATAGATTTATGAATTAATTCGATGCTTTTTTTCGGCGTTTATTTAGTAGGTTTTAGACGCCGACAGTAAATGTCAAATTCCATGATGCGCTGTATTTTCGTGTTTATTACTGCAGTTTGATGTGTTAGTTTGAGGTTTAACGTTATTTTTCCAGCACATTTTAGGCTATGTATGACGGTCGATTATTCTGCGGTGGAGGCAGATCCCCACTTATTCCTTGGTAGAACCAGTTCTGTATACCTCCCGTCATCCGTAAGAATCGACACGTTCTTACTTACAAGTTGAGCTCCCAGTGGGAGTCAGATCCGCAGCAATGAAGAATTGTTTATAACGCTACTCCGTTAACCCTTCGACTAGGAGGCGCTCCTATTGGCGTTCGAAACTGCATAAACGCAGAAATTAAATTCGAATCAGTTTTTATATTAACATTATTTTCACGTCGCAAAGTACCAACAATAACGTGACTTGAGAGATTGCTAATGATAATGATACACACTTCAAGAGAGACAAAAACGCCAGTGCATGTTCAGACATCGGAATAGCCATGTCTAGTGAGCCATGGATGCGCGTGCAGTAGCCCCGCCTTCTTGAAAAATGAAGTTATTTCTACATTAGACACTATTTTATTTTCAGCAGAAAGCATCACGTGAAACATGGGTTTCATAATGGGGGATAATAACATGGGGGCCATATTGGGGGCTAAAAACATGGGGTCATACTGGGGGCTAAATACATGGTGGTCATTATGGGGGCTAATAACATGGGTGGCATAATGGGGGCTAAAACATGGGTATTATAATGGGAGCTAATAACTTGGGGATCATAGTGGGGGCTAACAACACGGGGCTCGTAATGGGAGCTCATAACATGGCGCTCATATCGTGGGGCTCATAACTTGGGAATTATAACTTGGTGGGGGGGGGGGATGCGGGTTTGAAGGCAATAAATTGACGTTTTCCCAATATTTGCCTACTCATTACACTTATCCAACAAATGGCCATCACAATTAACAAAACAGGCAGACATTATGACAGAAAAGTCCATAAACAGAAAGAATTTAATTAACCAAGAAAGACACAACAACATGGCCGACGTTTGTGTCGTCTTTATCTGTATTCAGTTCCATTAACTTCACTAAGCCTGTATAAGTCTCCAATACTGCGATACGTGTATCAGCCGCCACCTCTGCAGCAGTTATAGCCCCATAAGCAGGCTGATTTCACACAGTCAGATAGTATTCCCATGATGGCGACATTATCTTTTATTGGAAAAGAGTTTCAGTAAAGCTGGTATTGTAGTGAAGACGTTAATGTTGGCAATGCACTGTTAACCAATTTCGTAGTAACGCAATTCCAAAACTGTATCTATACTACTAAAAGTTTACTAAGCACCAAACCTATTTTGCGTATTTTGCGAAACTGCATTGTGTAGGGTTGCATACAAAAATACACAAACAATAATTTCAGACAATAAAACACTGAATTTCACATCAAACAATCGTAAAACAAATGCATTTGTTGAGTTTTTTTGCCGTTGGTTAAACTTTAGCCACCGAACAATGTAGGTGCTTAGCAAACGTTGAGTAGTATATAACATACATGCTACGTTTAACCCTTAACCCCCTACATATATATAATGGACTGTTCTTTCTTTGAATTATACCATTCCATTTATGTGACAACGGGGTGTCTTGGGGAAATGACTGATCAGCAGACGAACATTGTAAACCATGATCAGCCTGCGAGTTACTCGCAGGCTGATCTGGGTTTACAATGGACGCAAAGGCTATTATAGTCGTGCTTAGCGGGTTAAGGGTTAATATCTAAATTATCCTAAATTCCGTTATTTTTAAATTAAATAAACTGCACAATGAAGCTATCTCGAGTTAAATTGTCACTGTAACAGCATGTTATAATTCTTGCTTTCAAAATAATTGTGGATGGAAATAAAGCAGGATTGCCGCGTGTCCATTTGGATTTGTGTGTTTGGGATGGTGATTTGTGTGTTTGGGATGGTGATTTGTGTGTTTAGGATGGTGATTTGTGTTGTTTGGGATTGTGATTTGTGTGTTTGGGATGGTGATTTGTGTGTTTGGGATGGTGATTTGTGTGTTTGTGATGGTGATTTGTGTGTTTGGGATGGTGATTTGTGTGTTTGGGATGGTGATTTGTGTTGTATGGGATTGTGATTTGTGTGTTTGGGATGGTGATTTGTGTGTTTGGGATGGTGATTTGTGTGTTTGAAATGGTGATTGTGTGTTTGGGATGGTGATTTGTGTGTTTGGGATTGTGATTTGTGTGTTTGGGATGGTAACCTTTTTACGACGGAGCTAGACGACCAAAATGACAGAATCTTAAATGTATCCCATTCTTGCAAAAATTATATTTACAACACCAACTCAAAGAACAGATTATATTTTGTTTAAAGGCTCTATGGCGACAAATAATGCATTTTTCATAGACTGGTATCTCATGTGTGACCCAACTAAATACGTTTACATGTACATTACCACTTCTGTTGATGTCACTGCTATTCTATAGTATTGCAGACACTGGCTTAATTAAAACATAATTGCAGTAAAACATCTAGATAGTTACCCCCGAAGAAAAAGGTGTGGGCGACCTTAATGTCTGGCTTTTTTTTCCTTTTACAGTAGTGAAGGGGACACCACTATTGATTTGGGGCTTCTGATTGGTTGAAAAATAATGAGACTGTAAAGTAAATTCTGACTGGATTAAATTACTCAAATCATAACAAATCCCCAGAAAACATCAAAGTATTATATTTTCATCATAAAACATGTTCATTTAGGATATTTTGACTGAAATTTGCATTTTTATGGATACAATTGTACTGAGGGTATATTTGAAAAAAGTAAAATGTCTTTACTACCATTCTGCGAGACCCACCTTCAATGAACTATTAGAGGCTGAAAGCATCAGATTACCCCCGATTTGAGTGTATCTAAGATAGTTCTTTAAAAAAAGTTTTTTTTTCATCCGTTCAGATATAGGAATAGGGGTTGTAGGTCAACAGTCTATACTGGAGCGGCCTATGGGAAATGCAATAGTGGTATATGACCATCTGGTTAAACAAATGAGTAAAAACTCATTGCATTTGTTTTCCGTTCAACGAAATATGAATACACATCAGACGGCACAATTACGCATGCGCAGGCAGTTAACTGGAATCCCGAAAACGTCCGAACTTTGCAAAATGACCGTATCAATAGATAGTCCATTAAACAATTATATGGTTTATTTATTGTATAGATATAAGTATAATGATGTGTATCGACGAATCACGAAGATAATGATGTGTATCGATGAATCACGGGGCTAATGGAGTGTGTTTCGTGAAATAATAGAGACAGTCTACGGACACACAAGTTAATAATGTAGAACAAATACATCGGATAAAGTAGCTGGAAGTTGATCCATATGTATGTTAATATATACAGAAGTATGTGTGTGTTCGTTAGTTGACCCAGTTACACAAATTTAGTTGATTGATATATACTTCTACTTCAAAGTAACTAGTTTCCAGGTATATTCAAGTGTACATTCGATGTACATATTCCGTACATGTATCATATCTCACGTGCATGTCAATGTATATGCCACATGTATGTACAAATATATGCCACGTGCATTTAAATGTATTTATATATATATACATATAAGTCACATGTATGTACATATATATGCCGCGTGTAATGTACATGTCGAATTTGCTGACCGTCATCAAACTCATCTTGAGATATTATTGAAACAAACCTTCACAAATAAAAAGTGACAATCAGAAGCCGTTTAAGGGCTTTTGGTCAGCCATCTTTGAAAAGAAAATCCAAAATAGATGGGTAAAGGTTAATTGAGATTTTCATCCAAATGCGTATTATAGGCATGAACAATGTCAATGATATAATAGATGACAGTAATTCAATTCTATTGATGTGAACATAATATCAGAAAAAATATTTATTTGGCAGAAATAGTGCCCTTTATATTCGAAAAGTTTAATACAATTTTACTCGAGATGTTTTGTTTTTTATGTTAAATAAATTTGTCCATAGAACTGTCCATTTATCTAAAAATGGCACACGAGACATCATTTCTAAATTAAATACGACATGTTATCACATCCCCAATTTGCTGCTCATTTTTTTAGTGTATCTAAGATAGTTCTTTAAGAAAAGTTAGTGTTTTTTAGAAATAGGGGTTGAAGGCCAAACGACTATAATGTAGGCCTATGGAAAATGTGACCATATAGTATTGTTTCTACCAGGAAAGAGTGCGTGGTCTGCCTCCGTCACTAACAATCGAGCCGTCACATAATTATATAGATATAGCCTAAAATTTGCTGAAATTGACGTAAAACGCCATTCAACCATCCAACCATCCATTTTAGAAACGAATATGTTTATTTTTGCAAACTGCATCTAAACGGTACCAGTAATTATCGATAGTGTTTTTTTCACGGAATTAGCTGGCGTCTAATAAGCTGACGGCTACGGTTAACATAGTTAGTGTCTAATTACAGCAAATAGTTTTACTCCTCCCTGTGATGCTTTCTTTTTCTTGGTTTAATTGCTGTAACCTTTCTCCGTATGCACGTGTTTGCACGTGTCTTTGTTGAATACACACGACAGTCTATCTACGTCATGTGACGATTGATAATACATAACAAGCAACAATAAACTCAATAATCCGCCTATATTATAAAAGACGTATATTGGAAAATGAATCAAAAATGACAATAATTCTTTTTATGTAAACGTAGCTCTCAATTAGATAGACAATTAGCGGGCACAGCTTTCATCTCTGATCACATTTATAGATTATCGTGCTCAATAATATCATTTTATTCTCGTATTTTATTGTCTTTAAGCTGCATCATTCACAAACGAACTAATTAAAATGGTGGGATAGCGATTAAAAGACTGCAAATTATATCAAATAAAATGCAATAGTTTGTTGAAAGGATTTGCCAAAAGATCAAAGCAACCCTGTATCATTTTATGAACAGAACAAAACAGAACATATACTTTATTGACTTGTACAGAGTACATCATCACTCAAATGAACATAAATGTATAAACATGTAAATGATCACGAGATAATAACACACATGCACACACACGCACGCACGCACACACGCATGTACGCAACGCGGATGCGCACGCACATACTCAAACTCCCACACAAAGCAAATACTAATTAACAAATTAAAATTAATACTATTGTAATTAGAGGATCAACTATGTAGTATTGTGATTAATAGATACATGTCACTATAGTGCAAATTTGATATATTTCGCTAAATCAAAAAGAGTTTGTCTATTTTTAGATTGTAATAATTTAGGGAACTTAAACATACTTGGCCTTTGTAATAATATTGTTTAACATACCTTTTCCTTAAATCAATATAAAACGGACGTTGTAATATTATAGGTTATTGAATTTGTATGGCTAAATATTACTTGGAACGAGTTGTTTTGGCAAAGGACGACGAGCTTGCGAGTCGTCTTACGCCAAAACAACGAGTTCCAAGTAATATTTAGCCATACAAATTCAATAACCTTTTTATTGTATACTATCATATTGTTTTCGATCAATGTTAATTGTATGACTATTACTTTTCATTGTATTTGTGTTATTTTTATAGCTTTTGATGGAATTCCTATCTTGTCATTCAGTCTCATTTTGTGGATGATTATTTTGCGCGAAAACGACGTCGACGTCGGATGACGTCATTAAAAACATCAAGCGATTTTCTAAAGTTTGTTTAACATTCGATAACGTTAAAAACAGTGGGTGAGTGACCATTTCAATTATTTTATCAATTTCTGCCATAAAAGGTTGGAAAAAAAACACGTAATTTTTGGTGGCACTATAGGAAGGATTCCGTTATTTAATTTGGAAGTAGTTCCTTATTTCTATTTCGCGGCTCTTAGCAAGCACGAGAAAAAGTTCCGGTGAAATATCAATGTGTGCAATATCGTAGAATATTGCACACTTAGATCAATGCAAACTAAACGGGACAATATGAAAGTATACAATAAAAAATGATATTCGTCTTCTTTATCATTAGCAATACAATATAGACAATAACATTCCTTCCTAGGAACTCTGTGTGTAGCATAACGCCCAGTTTGTATTCTTAATGAATGCGAAGATAAGCACATCTTGCAAGTTAATTTATGTCATACTCTTTTATATAGCACAGTGGCGTTGCTTGTGCAGTGTGGTGGCAGTAAAACGTCTCCCCGCGCTTGCAATCAGGACTGTTATTCATTCGATCTTTGGAGATAATAATAATAATAATGATAATAATAATAATAATAAAGACTTTATTTAACGAGAGAACTCATTTGAAACTAGTCAATCTACCATGAGGCCCTCAACAATACAATATATACAATATTTACAAGTAAAAATGCATTTAAAGTGGTATATTCAGTAAATGGAAATATGTTTAAATAGAACTGCAAGACTTAGTCATTTACTAATATATCGGATGGTGAATCCACTGTAAATACAGTGTTTATTTATTTAAGAATTCTCTTACAGAATTTTAAATGTATTCGCTCTAATTCTTTTGATTTACTTAATCCCCATCCTGCTGATGCATATAGTAATATTGAAGCAAAAAATGAGTCAAATAGTTGACAAAGTATCTTAGGTTTCATCTTAAATTGACGACAATTGATTAATAGAACATTTAAGGCCTTCAGTGCCTTACCAAATATTTTTTCTTGGTTAAGAGCAAAACTACCAGTGTAATTAAACATAGCACCCAAGTAATTAAAATCGTTAACTACATCTAACAACTGGCCATTATAAGTAAACATGTCATTCTGTAATAACTAACTCGTTTACTAAAAACAATGACTTTAGTTTTTAAAATATTCTCCTCTAAGTTCCATTTGTTTCAATATAAATAAAGCAAATCAAGACTGGTTTGTATATCTTCAATAGAGTCCCCTAAAATTATTCTGCCATCAGCGAAAAGCAAAGATATGAAAACAATATCATCAGTCTTAAGACCTGAATCAACCGGTTTCTTAAAATACAATTTATTATCTTTATTTTGATATAAGTTTCATATTTTTATGTTAAAAGGATCTTGGTCTGTTTTCGAGTTTAAATACACCATTTAGTGTCCTTATATGTTCTATATAAAATTCTTAAAATATGTAAACAATTGTAAATATATCACATAATGACGAAACTGAAGCCTTGGATGCAAACGGTTCTAAATAGGTGAAACAATAATCTTTATTTTGATATAGTTTTGTTTTTAATGACACTAGATATAGACATAGGTCTGTTTTACAAGCAAAGATAGCGACTTTTTTAAAATTATTAAATTGTTGTTGTTGTTGTTGTTGTTGTTTGCGATAATCACATTAAGCAGACGAATAATAACAGAGAAATATATATCATGAAGAGTTGTATGCATAAAAGTGTAATTCATGCAAAAACCCATTACACATATATTTCTCTGTCCAATGATGGTATTTCCCTTTCTTTAACATTTTAGGCAAAACAGGAGTCAGAACGAAACTTTTGCTATATCAAAAATGATGGTATTTTTAACTTTTAAACAGCTTTTTATAGAATTTCTCACTATTATAATGCCCTTTCAATAAAAATACACTTTAAAAAAACTATTCTCAGTCACACAACTTATTAAAAGCTTGTTTATAATAACGTATTTCATGTAACTATTAAACCGATTTTTTAAAAATGTGTTTTGCTTAAATTTACTAAAGTGCATTTATAGTTTCACTCCATATGGTCACTATAGATACATACTGATTCCCACTGTTTTATGGCCCCCATAAAGTGTGTAAGTGTGACGGCCGACACGCTAAATTACATAACTTTACCGATATCGATATCTGCGGGAGATAAGTCGGTACTAAACTATCAGCAAGAGTTACATTTCGTGAAATTATTGTTTTTTTCAGTCGATTTCGATTTGAGAAAGATTCTTCCATATGTGTGTTTCCTATTGCATGCTCTAAAAAGATAGGGTAGGTCGGTAGGCACATAGGCCTAATAACAAATTGATTAATATATCTGTGGTAGGCATTATTATTTATTTATTTTTGAGCAAGATATTGTGAGATTCTACATGTATTTATCTCATAAACCCCATACAAGTTGATGATACAACTGAATGTTTCTCTGTGATGTCAGTTTACCTCGATATATTGTGATAAATCATTGTTCAGAACAATATTTTTTTTCATAAAAAGTTTTAGGGTCGGCACCTTAAAAAGGGGGTCGGTCGGGCCACGGAAACACAGGTATTATTTGTTTGCGTAATGTTTTAAAAAACTAACGGCGTCACGTTAGTTTTTCTACATAACTTGCATGAATAACTAACGGCGTCACGTCAGTTTTTCTACATAACTTGCATGAATAACTAACGGCGTCACGTTAGTTTTTCTACATAACTTGCATATGTTGAATAACTAACGGCGTCACGTTAGTTTTTCTACATAACTTGCATGAATAACTAACGGCGTCATGTCAGTTTTTCTACATAACTTGCATGAATAACTAACGGCGTCACGTTAGTTTTTCTACATAACTTGCATGTGTTGAATCAATAATATTAATTATAGGAAAAGTAAATAAAGCGAATTGTGTCTTCATATGATTAACTGTTGATTATATTGCACCAATAACATAAGGTAGAATAAGACGAACAAATGAAAACTCACAATTGTATTTAATATTAATTGAATTGAATTGAACTGGGTTTTAAGGCGCACCAACACATGAAAGGTTATATGGCGCCTAACAGGCATGAACATGCCAGGCTCATCCTCCATGTACATCGAGATAAAATATGGGGAATGGGCCTAGGACCTTCTCACCCTGAACTGCAGAGTAATGTTTCAAGAGAATAACATATTTAACTACAAGCTAGTCTAACATATGGTCCTCAGACAAATGGAATATATTTACAGTTTATACAAACATGATTAAGACAATGGTAAACAAGAATAACACATGTCTAGAAACTTCATGATTTTTCTAAAAAGGTGATATTTGAGATACATTGATTAAGACTGATTCACCCTTTAGGTGATGTGTATTATACAATATACGAATAATGTTTTAATAAACTAACAAGCCAAATAACGGGAAAATTACACTAAGAAACAACGTTTCAAGGTGTTCAGGGTTTTTTTTTCTGGTTTTTTTCTCAGGTTTTCAATTGTATAATAATGATTATGTGCCGATTAAAAAAGTATAGGTTTATTGACGGGGTTTTACAAAACTTGGCATGTGAATGAATATGCGTAAAATGAATTATGAGCTGGTAACTCTTAATTTGGGGTTTGCCCTGACTGGTTAAAGCCGTTTATATTGTGTCTATAGAGTAGGGATTCTCAAAATATGTAAGTTACATATATATACCTCTTCGTCAGTAGATTTAGAAACGGTGTGCATTTGTTCTTAACTTTGGCTGTAGTTGGTGGGATAACTACTTTTAAAACTCGTCAATTGTATATGTTTTTATAATATAAATATTAAACATTTAAGAAGTTATTTAAAGCGATATCTGTCATTTTAAAGGGACACACGGAAATCTTGAAGTTTTTATCAAACATCAAAATTAGCTTCTCGATTTTTATTAATTCAGTGACTTTAATCATGAAATAAAATTTTGTATTTTCAATTTTCATCGTTATTTTATCAAATGTTGAAATATATTGTTGGTGCAATATTATCGAAAATCAGTAATATTCAATAACAAATTTCTTAATACTATTCTTATAATTAATATTAATGATTGAAATAATGCATTTTATGTAGAAAAACTAACGGGACGCCGCAAATTTTTAAAAATCAAGATTGCCGTGTGGCCCTTTAAAACACTAGTTTTGATATTGAAAACAAATACGATTAACTTCTGCTCCTGCTCGAGTATAATACAATACAATAACGTAATAACATTTTAAAACTATAGTCCGCGGTGGCCGAGTGGTTACCATAGCTGCCAGAAGTGTATATTTTGATTTCAATGCACGATTTCAAGGGTTCGATTCCCGGTACAAAGCGAATAACTATTTCTTGCCTTTTTTTTAAAATAAATACACAGTTTTGGGTCGGGGAGGTGTGTGTGTGTGGAGCTCACCATGTCGAACATTACTCTTGTACATGGTTCCACGTTTCTCAAATTATTCAGACGTTCTTTTCTCTTGACGGGCCTTGCGTGGCTCAGTGAATAGTCTTGACGGGCCTGGCGTGGCTCAGTGAATAGTCTTGACGGGCCTGGCGTGGCTCAGTGAATAGCGCTTTGGAGTGATACTTTACGACATGTACGATAAGATTAATTACAAATATACTGCTCAGCACATTTTCTTGGTTGTATGTTAAGTGTTAGTCATAATCTCTCGATATTTTTTTCATTAAATAACTTCCTTTAAATTAAGGTGTATAGTCCCTCCACCATTTAAACCAATAAGATACCCTAATGGTATAGGAACGATACAGTTTGGGCTTTCTATGACAGTAATACCGAACAAATGTATCATAATCACAAATGTGCACTACCATAATTATTTTCTGCATTCTCCTTTTTCTCTGTACTGTTTGGTTTATTCTTTTAAATGCAATTTTCTGCGGCGACTTGATGCTGTGCATCATTTTTTCTTGTACTGAATTACTTAAGTAAAGCCGAGTAGCAAACAATTAAAAATAGATTGTTAATGTATTCCCCATTTACGAATGAGGCAGATGAGCTAAAATTAACGACGATCGCGGTTAGAAAACTTGCTTCTTCACATAAATGGCATAACTTTGTTTCAGTAAAAATATAACAAAACAAATGCAACGCATTCTGCTTCTTTCACGCCCATTTAACATGACAAAGGATCCTCTTCAACCAACCTACTCAGTACTTTCAGTACTTTTTTTAAAATTGAATTTGATGTTTTTTAATAATACATACTGCTGTAAGATGATCGTAACAATTAAAAGTGATGGTTGAAATATCATACCTATTTTTTTCAAAAAGGTTAAATTGTATTATATGCAAGCAGGTTTAAAGTCAAAACGATATTGATTACATAAACCGAGACGCTAGTTGTCAATGCTTGATAAACACTTCAAGATTGCCACGTGCCCCTTTAATAAACTCGTAGCATTTTAATATGTAGATAATGCTATATATATATATCGTACACTTAAGATTATCCCCTCATTGTTTAAAAATGTTTAAGAATAGAATCAGGCAGATATTCGAGAGGGAGAACAGAGAAAAAAGAAAGAGTGTGCCAAATTTGTAACACTAACGATATTGAAGACGAGTAACATTTTATTTTGATTTGAAACACTTACTCTAACATAAGAAACAAATACATACCTAAATATTACACAAATAGATCAAGCATGTTTAAATTCGTGGACTTATTGCAGTCATTAAACATAAAGATGATTCTTAGTTTAAGTAAATTCATTTCCGATACACTTGTATTAAGGCTATCTATATCCAATTTAACAGACTAAAAAACTAGATATCTTATTTCAGAATATCCGCGTTTATCATTTACATACCATAATATGTGTATTTTTTGTTTATAAGTAAGTAAGTATTTTTTTATTATTCTGACATGTGCATACAAGCAATCATATATACATATATTTATAAAACAACATAAGCACCCGGCCCAGTGGGCCTATAAGTCACCAAATA
Organism: Cyrtodaria siliqua; assembly: GCA_037043455.1. NCBI lineage: Eukaryota > Metazoa > Mollusca > Bivalvia > Adapedonta > Hiatellidae > Cyrtodaria > Cyrtodaria siliqua. The sequence goes on along the minus strand of JAWPHD010006645.1, from coordinate 124,914 downwards.
TAGAAAGAACATGTCTAAGTACAATAATCAGATTATCGCATAATTTACATTAGATAAATATGCATCATCTTTATCAAATACATTCATGTAGATTTAGCAGGAAACACTTCCTTCAAGGTATGTTAACTTGAATAATTAAACAGTTATTTAAGATTTAATGATACAGAAAGTCCTTTCTTAATAAATAAGCACATACAAGAAATTTAGCAAGTTTTCTGGGTTGGTTTGACATAATATGCGTTTTAAATATGTATCAAAGAGAAACGTAATGATCATATTGTTGTATATGCAATGTTAAAATCTGTCTCGTGTGTGTATTATAATTGTCATAAAACACTTGCAGGCCAAGCTTTGAAAGCAATTTTTAAAATGAATAAATGTACGGTTTTATCTGTTGAACATAGGCTAGATTTGTTTGATAAGCTGATTGCACCCATTTTGAACTATGGATCTGAAGTTTGGGGGTTTTCTACAGGCGACTGCCATTGAAAGAGTACTCATGCAATTTTGTAAAAGGTTATTGGGAGTTAAAAGTCAACAGAAAACGATTTTATATATGGAGAACTGGGTAGAAAGTTTATGTTATGTCATCGTCATTTTAATATTATAAAATACTGGGTTAAAATATTGCAAATTAATGAAAATAAATATGTAAAACAAATATTTGTTTTGATGTTAAACGATATAAATGCTCAACCCAACACAAAAAATTGAGCATCTTTAATTAGAGATATATTATGCATTATGGGATTCAATGATGCGTGGTTAGCCAAACAGTGGATGATCCTAAATTGTTTAGTTTGTTGTTATTACAGAGATTACATGACCGTTTTATCTGATTCAAGCAGAGCACGATTTTATAACTGTATATGTGTTTTCAGGTTTCAACCCTATCTTAATAATTTTGTTATAAATCAAAATTTAGAAGTGCACTAACAAAATGAAGAGTATCCTAATAGCATCAGGACGTTGGAATAAACCTAATAGAATTCCAGTAAATGAGAGAAAATGTAAATTTTGTAATATCCTAGAAGACGAATTTCATTTTATTTTAGAATGCCCTATATATTCGGAGTTTAGAAAACAATATATAAAAAAGTACTATTGGAATAGGCCAAATATGCAGAAACTTATTTTGTTAATTAACTCAAGATTGTCAAAAAGAAATAAGAAACGTGGCTATTTTTGTTTACAAATCTTTTAATAAACGAAATGAATGTTTGTTTGCAAATAATTGAATGAATTAATTAATGTTTAAATTAGCAAATTTAAACTGAATACTGTTTAAAACTGTAGTGGTTAAAAGCCTTCTCCACACAAATGAAAGGAACTATTATTAAATATATAGATTGTATATAATTGTATCATAACAAACAAATGATATAGTGCATTTGTGAAATATGTTGTGAATATTGTATATTTTAACTGTCAGTCATATGTTCTGTAAAACTGTATATTCTCATGGGCTATTTGCCTAATGGAATTTTGATAATAAACATAAACAAAACATAAACATATGTTTGTAATGATGAAAATTGTAATAGTTTGTCAATAAAAGTATCTGTCTATATTACAGGTAACAGTCTTCCATGATCATCAAAGGTACATAATAATGCACGTGATTTCCTTAAATAGGGATCAATCTCAATGATAGTATACAACTATTTAATTCGTTATAACTATTTATCCTCGGGAGTGACTACTGACCCGAGAAGGGTACTATTTACGAGGCGGCACTCCGAGTGCAATAGTATCCTTCAAGGTTCAGTAGTCACTCCCGAGGATAAATAGTTCTAATCCATTGACTCCTAAGGCATTACATAGTTGTTCTATTATACACAACAGAACAGAACATATATTTTATTTCGACTTGTAGTATCTCGTCATTAAAATGTAATATACAAAGTTTAATTAAACACATGACAGGCACGCACGCATGCACCCCAACACGAACAATCACTCTCACACACCTCTCACGCACGCACACGCACACACGCACGTACTCTCTCTCTCACGCAATTTTATAAACACATTAATTGTTGGAACAATACCTAATACGTGAGGATACATTTTATATATATGTACACAACAACGTATAATTAAATGTGTTACGTACAATAAATGCTTCTTTTACAAACTTAGCTACATTTTGAATCTGTTTATGTTTCTTACTTTGCATCAATTCAATAAATTTAATAACAGTAGGGTTTCAATAATAATACGCCTTAATATAAAGTTTGCGAATATGCTCATAGACGGGACAAATTAAAATAAAATGATATACATCTTATATGTCATAAGAATTACAAATATTACAATATCTTTGACCTCTGTCAGTTCTATTTTGTGTGTATCTGCCGGTTTCTCAACTCTGAGGGAATGCGAAGATAATCGTATTCTTGACATCGCCCTTCTTAGTTTAAATGGCAACATATCTAGATAAGATTCATATTTAAAGACAGTCTGGAAATGTTTATATAACACTAGAACACGGTTATTTTCAATATCACTATATACCACTTCTGTACAAAACAATCAATTACTCTTTGTTTGAATAATACATGAAAATGTTTCAAATTTATACTGTGAGGCTCATTCCATACATAGGTAAATCCAAAATCATTTGAAAGGGTCTTAACATTACTTGCCCAATGTGTACAGCCTCTCTCACAATCTCTCAATGATTCTTCATGCATAGTAGATATTAATATATTGTTCGTACTTACAACCTTACTCCAATACTTAATTATTTTAACAGATGGTGATACATACAAGGGATATCTACCTAACTCCCCATAGACTCCTGCATTACAAAGTTTTAAATGAATTCTTTCAATTTCTTTTGACTTTGTAAATCCCCAAATCTCTGCTCCATAATTAAAAATAGCCCCCACATATGCATCAAAAAGTTATACCTTTTTATATTTGTGATTAGGACGTTTAACGCCTTTAAACCGTTCCCTGCAAGTGTTTCCTGATTTAGATTAAAAGTCCCAGTATAGTTTACCACTTCTAACTTCTTTCCATTATACACCCATGTTTCATTTCCCCTGAATCGGCCTCTTTTTATAAACGTCATCACTTTCGTTCCTCAATATTAACCTCTAACCCCCATTTATCACAATATACTTTTAAATTATCTAAATAAGCTTGCAATTCATTTGGCGTTTCTCCAATTAAAACCATATCGTCTGCAAAAATCAATAATATTAACGTGATGTCGTTTATACTAAGGTCTTTTACTATCCTGTAAAAAACAATTCAAGGCCTTCTATAAACAGAGAAAACAATAAAAAAATTTGCTTTAAAAGACATTTTGTCTATAGGCCATATATGGTAAAAATACGCGATGACGTCATCGTTCAAAGATGGCCGCCTCCATTTATGTTTCTTTGCTAATTTTCAATATATCATATTTCCTTTATTTTGCATGGCATTTTGATAATTCTTTTAGCTTTTTTCAAGTTTTTCAGAGCCTCTTTAAAATAAAACGTGTTTGAAAATTGTGCATCATCCCCTTTAAGTTTACTAATTCCGCGATCCCTTTAGGATGTGTATGTATGTAGCTCTACTTAAAATGCATACATCTGAATGACTGGTTTGGTGCTAAGTATTGCATATCATTATGTACACAAATAATCTATGTATCTATATACAGTCTACTTGAAGCAGATAAAGTGCTGCCATACTGGAAAGCCACGCCGTAGTACATGATACCCCACCCATTTACATTTTATCTGACACTGTTCCAACCAGGCGTAGTACTAAACGTTATTTGCTTGTCAAACAAGGGTTACAAATAACTGCTACACTTTTTTAAAGTCTTTGGAATGACGTGGCCAGGAGACGCGAACCCACGACCTCTCGATTGCAGGGCAGACACTCCAAGGTAGTTTTGCCTTTCACTAATTGCAGCATTTCACATAGCGTAAATATATTGTGAGACATAATCTAGAAAATAAACAGTCATAAATCCCTGAGACAAATAAATCACGCGACATGTACTACTCATCATATTAAGAGCTTCCCTAGCTCCGCCAAGAATAGACATTTCGTGAAAGGTAAACGTCAAATATCTGGTTTAAGATTACTGTTCTGGTACGTGTAATTACTCAAGTAACGTGTAATTTGGGTTTTATTTCCGCGACGTTCCCTTCCCTATCAATAATAATAGTCGAGGGTTTATATATCTAGTAGCAATTACGGCACTCTAAGAGGGTTCTCTGTCTGCTATGAACTATCAATTACGACATAAAACATACACGTGCCCCTTACCGCGTTTATAATACCGGTATATTAGTACGCTAGAGATCGTAACTGTTACCCCACCCACTTTGTCCACTGTGTAGGTGTACCACTTTTATGGCAAAGGTAGACAAGATAACTATGGGAAGTTCGGCGTTCTTACACTGACAAAATACATAACCCATGTACGAACTACGCACTAACTTACCGCTTGGAGAGTTGAAGAATTGAATCAGGTTTTACGGCGGACCAATACAAAAAGGTTATATGGCGCCACCAGGAATACACATTCTAGACACACCCTCCATTTACATCGAGATTAAAATATGCAGAGTGGGTGTAGAATCTTATCACCTGTGGTTGCTGCAAATTATGTTGTAAACGCTTCAATGTTCGCTCATTGTGCCGCGCTGCTTATCATCTTTTCGCCAGGGCAAAATAACGAAAAAACAAAATGGCACAAACATCAGCCAACCTAGTGAGTCTGTTATAGCAATGTACAAATTGGTTTTAGCTTGAGTTCTCTTAAATGAAGTCTTAGCTAGGATTAATTATTTTTTTTATCTCAATTTCAATGCTCAATTATTGATTGCATTGCATAACTCCCTTACTTAGACGACTTCCTAAAACTTGGCAGGCTGTTTCATTTTATGTCAGATGTGTTTATTTTCATTTTTTTAAAAAGCTACATGCTTCGTTGAATTACTGTATAGAAAGATTTGACGAAACACAGCATTTTCTGTTTTAGCGGTAAACACCAGCAAAAGGCATCGTTCCGCACGTTATGCACGAGATTACCGGATCTACTCATTATGCACGATACACTATGGCAATATATTAAGTTCATTGAATTCTACATCCAATAAAACCTCAAAGGCGTAATATATAGAGAGTAATAAAGGGGTATTTTCATATCACACCCTATATCAGGTCTGAGACACCATTTCAGCCCGACAGCGTCGAGGACCTGATATAGGGTGTGATATGAAACGAAACATATTTTATTATATTTATCATATACTTCAGTAATGACTCTGTTGAACTGTCAACTTCAGCTAACTTATTTCGCTGTTTTCCAGGGAGAAAATAATAATATTATTCTGATGTATTCACGTTTGTCGCATAAGTGTAGATTTACACGACCTTTTTTTCCCCAAAATTTGATTTAAGATGAATGCCATTGAATTTAAAATTGTCTAATTCAGAAAAAGGAATGGTCACAAGTGGTTATTTCATCCACGGATGGTTCTATATCATTGAGTTTATTATAAATTTGTTAAACTCTCTTTATTGTTCCTGTATTATGCTTATTTATTTCTTTATTTTATTTGTGTCTATCTATCATCTCTTTTATTTCATCTTCTTAGCATTACTAGTCAAGTAATTTATGTTGAGTTATGGTCAAAGATGACAGCTCAACGTACACGTGAAGATGTAGATGTATAGCCAATAATCTGGCACGAAAACAGGATTGAATGCGGACGACAAACCATACGCGTGACAAATCGTTTACGATCATTCCGCTGAAATAGTCATAAAGAACATTCCGTTATTTCCGTGATATGACATTTTTTTACCTTATATTTCACGCGTGTGATAAAGCTTTATTGCCCGGCGACTAAATCCTGATTGATATCACAAGCTAGGTCTATGTTGTATTATATATTCAAAAAACGACGTATTTATAAGGAAGTATGTGATAAATAAACTCGACTCTACTAAAACTAGCATTTCGCTTTTCTTTATTTTTCCAGTTCGTTGGTGTCTTGTTTTCACTTCAAGATATGATGCATGTTTTTCATCATTCTTATTTCGTCTTCCATTTCTTTAAATGCATGGCTATTAATGACATTATTGGCTGAAGAACACTATCCCATCTACTACACACATTGTAACCAGTGGCTGATACAGCAAATACCCAACCCCGTCTAACCCAATTTTGAAGGTGGCAAGTTTTCGATAAGATCAAAGATTAATAAACTCCATATTCCCAATACATAGGACTATGAATTATAGTTATGAATCTATCAATGAAATTATTGTTCTTGTTTTTTTTCTAGAGCACATCAAGTGAACATTCAGCATACTAATGTTTGCCTGTGATCAGTAACACATCGATAACTTAAAGGGACACATGGCAATCTTGAGTTGTTTAAAACGAACGGTGTCCCGTTAGTTTGACTATATAACCTGCATATTTGCTATCATTAATACCAATTATTAGAATAGGTAAAGGCAAATTGTTTTTACATATTACTAACTATTGATTATAATGCACTAATAATATATTTAAACATGTGGTAGAAAAACTCAGAAAATTTAAATCTCAATTTGCTATTTAATTATATACGAGTAGTATTAAAGATAAAATGTTTCTGGTTAATACACAGAAACGCTAACTATAATGCTCTATAAAACTTAACGACAGTCATGTGTCCCTTTAAACCGTATACAATTCTGAATCCGCATTTATGAACATATTTAAACGAGTGTATGCACATGCTTGCACTCGTGGAAGGGGTTAATTTAATGTTGGTAGAACTCGTCACCATGGATACCCGACAGTATTCCTATCGTATATAAGTTAATCATAAACCCCCTACATATATATAATGGACTGTTCTTTCTTTGATTTAAGACCATTACACGCAGACTGATCTGAGTTTAGAAAGGACCCAGAGGATATTATAGTCGTGCTTAGCGGGTTAAGGTTAATATTACTCTGTATATATTTACTATTGGCAATTGAAAACGCAAATCTTTAAAGAGACACATGGCAATCTTGACCTTTAAAAAGTCGCTGCGTCCCTTTAGTTTTTCATATAACATGTGTTCAATTATTAATATTGATAATAAGAATGTACATTACGTGGTCCTAGTATTAACTTTCATACACCATCCAACCCCTACTCCAAGAAGAGAACACGGGTTGGCTGGGGTATGAAATAAAACCTTAATTTCGGCTAAAAAGGTTTGCATAGCGTAACATTAAAACATTTAATAGATAATTTTAAACAGGTTATTGCATTTTTTTCAGTAATTCAGTCATGACTATGTAAAATTTCCCATTGTTTAATGGAATTAAGGCGGGAACACGTAAGGTATAAAACAAATTGCTTTTGCACAATACTAACAGATAATTATATTGCATCAAACACATATGTAAATCTTTGATAGAATAAGAAGAAACAACGAACACTCAATTTTTAATTTTAATTATATGCAAGCCGGTTTAAAGCGACACTGGATTAATAAACTGATAGCTGATTTTAATGCTGAATAAAATCTTCAAGATTTCCGCGTTTCCCTTTAAAACTGGTTGACATATATATTTAGCGAGCTGTTTAGCGTTAATGGATCTAGTCAAAAGCTAAAGCATATTATGTCAACCCAGAAAACTTGCTAAATTTCTTGTAAGTGCTTATTTATTAAGAAAGGACATTCTGTATCATTAAATCTTAAATAACTGTTTAATTTTTCAAGTTAACATGCCTGGAAGGAAGTGTTTCCGGTTAAATCTACATGAATGTATTTGATAAATATGTTTAATTACAATCTATGCATATTTATCTAATGTAAATTAGGTGATAATCTTATTATTGTACTTAGACATGTTCTTTCTATATTTGGTGACGTATTGGGCCGGGTGTTTATGTTGTTTATTAATATATGTATATAGAGATTATTTAACTGCTGGGATCGATTATAGGGAAATCCTTCACGAGTGGTAGACGTGTGGTTCTTTTCACGAACGAGCGCATGCGAATGAGTGCAAAAACAAAGCACGTCTATCATAAAGTGAAGGATTACCCAATAATCGATCCAAATAGATTATTTAACTGCTGGGATCGATTATAGGGAAATCCTTCACGAGTGGTAGACGTGCGGTTCTTTTCACGAACGAGCGCATGCGAATGAGTGAAAAAACAAAGCACGTCTACCATAAAGTGAAGGATTACTCAATAATCGATCCCAGCAGTTAAATAATCTATTTATTACATTTTAAATTACGTTTTTGCGAACAAATATTGGCTTTATTGAACGTTATCGGCGGATGACGTCGACGTCAGCAACACTGTGTTGACGTCACGACTCAACGTCGCAGCGTTATTATTAATGTGTTCTAAGTTAGCAACGTTAGTTATTATTGTGTTCCGAGTTAGTTATTAATATTTAGCGATTATGAATATTCTTGCACTGAGAAATCCCGATCTTTCACGCATAGAAATGTAATAAATATGATTACTTGTATGCACATGTCACGATAATAAAAAAATACTTACTTACTTACTATCTGGAGGACCAAAGGCAGTCGGACTAATTAGGAAACTAGGTAATAATGTCAATGGGAGCTCTTGAAGACCCTTAAAAATATGCCGTACATCCTTCGTTTGATTGAAATATGACAGAACTTGCTACTTAAACGTTAGGATATGAGTTATGACATTATTTGGCAACTGGTATAAAACTGTTACGCGCATTTGTGCTCATTCATTAAACTGTCAGTACCTCAAAAAACAAAAAAAAAAGAGAAGAAAAAACAATACCACTACGTCATCATCATCAGCAGCAGCGGTGACAGCATCAGTAGCAATAGTAATATCGCTATCATCATCTTCATTCCAGCTCTAGCGTTTTCAATCAAGTGATTTATATTAACACAAACTAGCTGATTACATCTTGAAAATGTAGTCATAGTAATTAACAATATAAGCATTATTAGTTATTCAGTTTTTTCTAAATGTCTTTCCTGTAAATTGTATTCACTGGAGCTGTTACGGAATGTATAAGCCAGTTTTTGTTTCCTTTTTCAACTTAAAAAAAGAAAACCTGTAACGTTGCCATGGTTGCTCTGAAATTCAATTTTAGAAATTATTTGAACGTCGTTGGATTTGTTTCTTTGTTTGTATGGTGCGTGACGCATTTTCAACACATGTAAGGTTATATGACGTTCTATTTTTTGTGGTGGAATGGAATGGAATGAATGGTGTTTTACGGCACATCGACACATAAATAGGTCATATTGTGCGCAAACATTGATAAAAAAAGTTGGAATGAAGTATTAATTAAACATTAATGTAAATATATAAAGATAAAAATATTAAAAAATAAGGTGTAATATAAACTGAGGCAGGCCACACACTTTTCCGGGGTAGAACCCGTGCTGTATACCCCCCGCCGTCCGTAAGAATCGGCACTTCCCCACTTACAAGTCGAGCTCTCAATTCGAACCCGCAGCGGTGAGAGGCGACGGTTTAACGTCGTTAACCCCTCGGCCAGGGAGAGTCGTCCGAATACAATTGTAAAATTTAAGCGGCACGATAGTGACGTCTAACTAGAAAATTGTTTTTGATGATGATGATGATGATGTTGATGATGATGATGATGATGATGATATTTTATAACAATTTCAATTTGTTCAACAGAAGAAGTAGTAGTAGTAGTAGTAGTAGTAGTAGTAGTAGTAGTGACAGTAGTAATATATTATCATCATCATCCTCATCCTCATCATCATCATCATCATCATCATCTTCTTCTTTATTATTATTATAATTATTATCATTATTATTATTTTATTATTATTATTATTATTATTAATATTATTATGTTTTGTTTCAGTACTTTTAAGTTTGTACAAGTTTATATTCTACAGTTATACTACTAACTGTTATAAACATTGCAATCTTACTTCTAATCCTCAAACTATATCCCGGTTAGCATGGGTAAATGAACTATTTAGATAATGTAACGAAGTCTAAATGAACTATATAAACTTACCTGAGCTGAGTGTCATCAGTACAGTTAGAATTAATCCAAATTTCAACCACATTTTCCTGGATGTTTGTTAATTCACAATACAAGAACACACTATGTTTACAAATAGTATTCAATAAACACTCCAACAGTATGTTTCATTCATATGCAACACTATTCACTTGTATCTGCTAATAATCATGAACCAAATATAATATATTGTCTTTCCATAGCGCTGTTCGTGTTTTATGCGGCATTTTTCAGTTTTACAAGCTTTCTGATCATCGACGTCTGCTGTTATAACAGAATGAACAATCGGTGAAAAACGAGCAACGATTTGTTGACAACCGTCGGGCAATTAACACGTTTTCTAGTTCAATAGCAGACGACATTCAACAGAGGGCAAGGTTTAAAGAAGTTCCAGCCAATAATAAACGCTCTTTCACTAAAGTGGTACTTCAAAGAGGAATTTAAGGCAATAGTAAATCAAAACACAATAAACGATTTCGGGGTTTATGGCAGCGAGCTATATCCATAATTGTTTGGTCTGACTGAGGGGATAATCCGTTTCATTGTGGTGTCCCACCCAACATGTGAAGCCGGAAAAGATTGACAATGAATAAGAGTCGGCGCTGGAAGTAATTTTCTTCAAGCTAATTAGGTTTCAGACCAGCCAATGTGTTTTACAAATCGAATTACGCGATTTCAAAGGGAGTTGAAATAAGTATACTCGGTATTTTTGTCTCAAATAGTAATTAAATTTTAACACTTCCATACTGCTATATTTACGACACTGGGAAACTATATTGGAGTGTCGCTGATACATTATACTCACGGGGCGAAACTGATGCATGGCACAAAATGAACCAAAAAAACGCTCGATTCAGGTTTTTCTGAGTCATTTGTATAACGGAATAACGAGTTTGCGAACTAAAGCGCACATGCAAGATTATTTACACTTTGTTTGTTCTTAGTTCACCTTTCATTGAGTCGGCATTGATTCACATAAAACCATAAAACATTCTGGATCAGGAATTTATACTGTAGTACCAGACACATGGTGATAATGCGGTCAGTTACGAAGTCAGAGAGTAATTTCTTTACAATCACTGTCAATCACCCGAGAGTTCCCATGGACTACCAATCTCGATCTTTACAGAGAACTTTTTTCTCCACCGCAAAAGGTAAATTCGTAAATTACATTCAGAGTATAGCCCTCCCAAAGTCTTGGACATTAATGAATATGACCGTGTACTTTTTGGGATGGGCTTATCTTGGTAATTGTTTGCCGTGAACCCGATCAAAAGGTCACGTGGTTTTGCCACCGTTGACTCAGGACAGAGAAATATTACTATCAAATTCAAAAAGAAAACGGAGCTTTTAACTAAATTTGTATTAAAATCCTAATATACATATTCGAAGTTTTTTTTAATTTATAGATAAAGGCGTATATTTACATTAGAAATAGTTTTATTTATAGATAAAGGCGTACATTCGAGGTCCTTTAATTTATATAACAGGTGTATGTACACATTCGAAGTCCGTTAATTTGTATAAAAAGGCATAATTTGTATAACAGGTGTATGTACACAGTCGAAGTCCTTTAATTTGTATGTACATTCGAGGTTCTTTAATTTGTATAACAGGTGTATGTACACATTCGAATTCCTTTAATTTGTATAACAGGTGTATGTACACATTCGAAGTCCATTAATTTGTATAAAAAGGCATATGTGCATATTCGAAGTCCTTTAATTTGTATAACAGGTGTATGTACACATTCGAAGTCCTTTAATTTGTATGTACATTCGAGGTACTTTAATTTGTATAAAAAGGCATATGTGCATATTCGAAGTCCTTTAATTTGTATAACAGGTGTATTTACACATTCGAAGTCTTTTAATTTGTATAACAGGTGTATGTACACATTAGAAGTCCTTTAATTTGTATAACAGGTGTATGTACACATTCGAAGTCCTTTAATTTGTATGTACATTCGAGGTCCTTTAATTAGTAAAACAGGTGTATGTACACATTCGAAGTCCTTTAATTTGTATAACAGGTGTATGTACACATTCGAAGTCCGTTAATTTGTATAAAAAGGCATATGTGCACATTCGAAGTCCTTTAATTTGTATAAGAGGTGCATGTATGTACACAGTCGAAGTCCTTTAATTTGTATGTACATTCGAGGTCTTTAATTTGTATAACAGGTGTATGTACTCATTCAAAGTCCTTTAATTTGTATAAAAAGGCAATGTGCACATTCGAAGTCCTTTAATTTGTATAAAAGGTGTATGTACACATTCGAAGTCCTTTAATTTGTATGTACATTCGAGGTCCTTTAATTTGTATAACAGGTGTATGTACACATTCGAAGTCCTTTAATTTGTATAACAGGTGTATGTACACATTCGAAGTCCGTTAATTTGTATAAAAAGGCATATGTGCACATTCGAAGTCCTTTAATTTGTATAGAACGGCTTAGGGGGCACTCCTCAGTTTCGCATGAATGTCCATGGAGTAAATCAGAAAGAAAACAACTAAGCATCTTTTAGGTCCATGGATGGTATTTATAATAATTATGAAGCACATGTTTGGCGTTATTTTCAATTTTGAGTACTTCTAAGTTTATTTTTGTGTATTGGAATATGCATTCTTTGTGTTTTTTTGAGGCTATAAATAGAAAAATGTGAGCTTATCAAAAACTTAAAATGGCTGATTTTGACTCACGGGCTGAAACGGCATGGAATAACTTTTTAAACGCCGGAGTAGGTATGTAAAATTTAGCATTTCCTGATATGCAAGAGCATTATGAGTGCGGACGTAACCCTAATATGCGTAGGACAATTCCTTTTTTATTTATTTATTGACATTTGAAATATTGCTAAAATTGCTTTTTTAGCATGTCTTGAGGGGTGGGGTAATCTTAAAGAAATGGGACTAAAGTTTACAGAAAATGCTTTTTGATACTTTTATTTGGTATGGAAACATGGGTAATTTTATTGTCTTCTAAGAAATGTATGACACAATGATGATGTGATTTATTTTTGCTCAAGGATTCAGGCTAAGGGCTTGTCATGGGTTTGATGATTGAGAAATGTACATTAAACTGTGGAGTCCCCCCTTATGTACACACTTTAATTCCTGTACTAAATTTGTATAAAGCGACGTATATATGTATACACATATCCGAAATCGTTTAATTCGTATAAAAAGAATTTTAATTGTCTCACTTGTATGTTATAGATCCTAGAAAGATCGTTATTCTGAATTTAATTCTCTCAAAAAAAAAGAAGAAAAAAAAAAAAATATATATACGTACATACACACATTCGAAGTCCTTCAACATTTTAAATATAGAAAGACATATGTACGTTATTTTTTATAAACAAATAAAGCGAAATCCTCTAAGTTAATGGACTGACAAGAATGTGGCAACTGAACATTTTAATATTTGCTTGCAAGACATTTTAAAGGCGCTCAATGCAGTCTTGAAGTATGCATGCATTTAATTTAGCACCTCGATTTCTATTCACTGTAAACCTTATTGCATCTAATTAAATAGAATTTGGAGTTGTCAATGTGTCTTCCTTATTCTACCATAGGTTCTGAATTGCATGTTGTTGAACGGCCTTGTTAACAACACAATGTATGTTATTTTGAGCCGCCCACCGCCCCTGAGAGAAGGGATGGATACATTGTCATTAGGATATCGGCCCTAATCTTAGTAACGAATATATTCATAGTACTCTTTAACGTGCTCAGAGGATAGACTCCGATTCACGGTGTTGACCGTTTTACGTCTTCATCTGGCGTACGAGGCTAATGTAAAACTAGCTCATGAACTCACTGACGAAACTCTGTGGCGCCGGTGAGACCTGGACTCGGACCATCCGTTTTAAGTCCACTGGGCCATGTTAGACTCTCTACCATAACTGTGGCCGTTTGACTGGGGTGGGGAGGTCAACATATTGGGTAACCATACTCTATCATCCCTCTATCTCAGAGTAAGGGAGGATTTCCCACTCATATACCCCCACCTCCCAACCACACATCCACCCCATGTCCACTCCGACTAACCTGTTTTTATGTTTTGTGTAAACTTGCCAAGGTTGATACATTACACTTGCTACCTGCTTAACGTAAATATATTTATAATGTTTCAGAGGAGACGTTGAGCCCAACGGGTGGTATTTATTTTGTTTGTGGATTATTCAAAACGGAGAAAGAAATCGCACAACAAAACAAAGTTCCACAATAAACAAAATCGAATTACGCCGTAGTACCAGGGGACTTGGCCCATCAACGCAAGATTTCAGTGTGATTTGTTATTTGATTATAAGATCAACAAATAACGACCAAGTCATTGTTTGATGATTCTTATCAATGAAGTTTTATGAATTATGTTAGAGAATGTAGTCTTATTGGGAATGCATTAAAACAAAACAATTTAATGAAACTACTCTCTATCTGCTTTCAAATCTCCACAGAATACATCCAAACAATTTCAGGATGCAGGCGACGATTTTCCGCCATTGGACACATATACTGAGGGAAAAAAGTTTAGCTTTTTTTTTAGATGAAATAATACTGTGTACAAATAAGGACCACAATGGAAATAAGGGAAAATTATTTTCCCCTTTTTCGTGTTATCCTTGGCTTTGATTTGCAAAGCATGGTTTATATCTCACGCATGCATTTTATTTTTATTTTATGCATTGTGTTGTTTTTTATAACCATGTATGTACATCTGTATATTTGCGGAAATAAATCTATCTATTTATTTATCTATCTACAAGATATACTGACATTTTGGGACTTTACGGGCTTGACTCCTACCCCCACGTTCATTTTTTCGTTACGTCATTCTAGATGTTCTACTGTTATTGATGTGTGGTTAATAAAATATTGTGTTTATGGCAGTAGTTTCTTGAATTTACAACCAAAAATGTATTATTTCCAGGCTGCAACAAAAAAATGCTAAACTTTTTTCTCTCCGCATATGAAGATTTGATCATTTTATTCCTATTCATGATAAACAGATTTCCCTGGGGCAGTTGATGTCATGTCGGTAGTTTCTGAATATGTGCATTTTCTTTCAAAAAGGAAATACCGTACGCCCTTGAACAGTTTATTAAATTCAAATTGTTAAAAATGTATGTAAAATATTTATTGTAACTATATAAAAACAAATACTGAAACTCTCTTCATTCCGTGTATCCCAGTAGTCGTCCTGTAAGATGGAGATGCTGCACAAGTTGTCTGTCAAAGAAAACTCACACTAATGTATCCTACTGTCTGAAACACAGATGCCAAAAGTCAATATTACTGTGTAAAACCTCACAGCCATCAATCGTTCTGCACAAGCACGCGAGCGCGAAAACATACGCACACGCACACGATCGTTCTATATACAACCCAAACCACATCAAACCTTCTTACCACATAATGCATCAAATGTAGTTCTATTATGATATAATTACATGTACTAGCTTCACTTGTCAAGTGGTCGACTTGTCAAGTGGGTAAGTGTCGGTTCTTATGGATGGCGTGAGGATTACAGAGTACTTGTTCTACCCAGGAAAACATGAGTTATTATAATTCTGAAATCTTCGCTCAATATAGCATCAGTGGCCGGGATAATCAAAACACTGAATCTAAAACGTTCTCGACTGTCACTGCTGCGGGTTCGAATCCCTCTGGGAGCTCGACTTGTCACGTGATAAAAGTGTTAATTCTTACATATGGTGGGGGATATACAGTATTGGTTCTAATCAGGAAATATGATCGTCTGCCTCTACCACAAAACAAATCTACAGTCATAAATGTCCGAACATAACGTATAACTCCATTTTAATAAACAAAAAATCACTGAATAAAACACAGACCAAATACGTAATTATAATTCTTGAATCCTCCTGTTTAGACCGTATTAACACGTCTTCTTCTTAAATATTCGATTAATATAACATAACTGTATAGACCATATGATTGATTCTTCTCATTACATTTTCGTGTAAGATAACACAGACCAATTCTCGAATCCTCGCTTAATATAGAATACTGTAGAGACCAAATGGTCCATTCAGCAACAGATGGTACTCGTTATACTCGTTAATGTGTCTCCATTTCTAGCAAACACAATAAGTTGATTGTCAGTCAATATTTATCTAATATCTCAAAATACACTCCATGATAAAAATGAAAACATTCTGTTTCGATTGTATTTAACTTATACAAGATGTATTTTCGGTTATTTATTCTTGTTCAAATATGATAGATGATGTTTGCAACAAGGGACCTTAATTGGCATAAAGAGGTTGCTTAAGATTTGATGAATTTCAATTACAAATTTGAAAAGTACTTTATTGCCCATCGATCAAAATTTGAACAAGCTTTTGCCTCTAAAACGATGATGAGGCAACGCCGTAATGGCCCCGAATATTGAAGGAACAATGATAAATGAAGATCGACGAAACTATTGACATTTATGTTTTCTAGATGAAGTCATCCGAGTTAAGACAAGTATATTACAACAAAATAGTTTGTTTTAATGGTGTTTTGCGTCAGGCAAGGCCATATAAGACGGTGGAATTTCTTGTAGTAGAGGCACACAACCCCATTTTCCTGGGTAGAACAAGTACTCTGTAATCCTCCCGCCATCCATAAGAACCGACACTTACCCACTTGACAAGTCGACCACTGCTAGTACATGGAATTATATCATAATATATCTATATTGGAAAATAATTCGAGAACGTTTAGGTTGTACATAGAACGATCGAATGTGTGTGTGTGCGCGCGCGCGCGTTCGCGCCTGCGTTTGTACCCGCGTGTGTACGCAGAGCGATTGATGGGTGTGTGGTTGTACACAATAAGATTGATGTTTGTCTATGTTTATGGGTTTTCGTTGACAGACAACTTGTGCGATATCTCCATCTTACAGAACGACTACCGGGATACATGGAATGGAAAAAGTTACGTTTTGTTTTCAGTAATTGTTCTAACTTGTAATATATATAATTAATAGTTTTGTGAAATATTGAAATTTAATAAATTGTTCAAGTTTCTATTTTGAGAAAAGGCATACATTCAGAAACTCGCGATATGACATCGCCTGCCCTTGGGAAATCTGTTGGTTAGGAACAGAAATAAAATCATCAAATCTTTATATGTGTCCAATGGGACATCGTCGCCTACATCCTGAAATTGTTCCGATGTATTCTGTGGAGATTGGAGAGCAGTTAGAAAAGTAGTTTCATTAAATAGGTTTGTTTTATGGCATTCCCAGTAAGACTACATTCTCTAACATAACTCATAAAACTGCAGTGATAAGAATCATCAAACAATATTATTTGGCCGTTTATTGTTGATTTTATATTATAATCAAATAACAAATTACACTGAAAGGTTGCGTTGATGGGCCAAGTCTCCTGATACTATGGCTTAATTTGATTCTGTTTATTGCGGAATTTTGTTTTGTTTTTCGATTTCTTTCTCAGTCATGAATGATACGAAACTAAATAAATACAACCATGTTGGGCTCCACGTCTCCCTTAAATAAATACAACCATGTTGGCCTCCACGTCTCACTTAAATAAATACAACCATGTTGGTCTCCACGTCTCCCTTCAATAAATACAACCATGTTGGGCTCCACGTCTCCCTTAAATAAATACAACCATGTTGGTCTCCACGTCTCCCTTAAATAAATACAACCATGTTGTGCTCCACGTCTCCCTTAAATAAATACAAACATGTTGGGCTCCACGTCTCCCTTAAATAAATACAACCATGTTGGGCTCCACGTCTCCCTTAAATAAATACAACCATGTTGGGCCCCACGTCTCCCTTAAATAAATACAACCATGCTGGGCTCCAGGTCTACCTTAAATAAATACAACCATGTTGGGTTCCACGTCTCCCTTAAATAAATACAACCATGTTGGTCTCCACGTCTCCCTTAAATAAATACAACCATGTTGGGCTCCACGTCTCCCTTAAATAAATACAACCATGCTGGGCTCCACGTCTCCCTTAAATAAATACAACCATGTTGGACTCCACGTCTCCCTTAAATAAATACAACCATGTTGGGCTCCTCGTCTCCTTTAAATAAATACAACCATGTTGGTCTCCACGTCTCCCTTAAATAAATACTAACATGTTGGGCCCCACGTCTCCCTTAAATAAATACAACCATGTTGGGCTCCACGTCTCCCTTAAATAAAAATACATCCATGTTTGGCTCCACGTCTCCCTTAAATAAATACAACCATGTTGGGCTCCACGTCTCTCTTAAATAAATACAAGCATGTTGGTCTCCACGTCTCCCTTAAATAAATACAACCATGTTGGTCTCCACGTCTCCCTTAAATAAATACAACCATGTTGGACTCCACGTCTCCCTTAAATAAATACAACCATGTTGGGCTCCACGTCTCCCTTAAATAAATACAACCATGTTGGTTTCCACGTCTCCCTTAAATAAATACAACCATGTTGGGCCCAACGTCTCCCTTAAATAAATACAACCATGTTGGGCTCCACGTCTCCCTTAAATAAAAATACAACCATGTTGGGCTCCACGTCTCTCTTAAAAAATACAACCATGTTGGGCTCCACGTCTCCCTTAAATAAATACAACCATTTTGGGCTCCACGTCTCCCTTAAATAAATACAACCATGTTGGACTCCACGTCTCCCTTAAATAAATACAACCATGTTGGGCTCCACGTCTCCCTTAACTAAATACAACCATGTTGGGCCCCACGTCTCCCTTAAATAAATACAACCATGTTGGGCTCCACGTCTCCCTTAAACAAATATAACAATGTTGGTCTCCACGTCTCCCTTAAATAAATACAACCATGTTTGGCTCCACGTCTCCCTTAAAGATGTATAACTGTATTTATTTAATGCAGATAGCAAGTGTAGAAACCAGGTAGCCGGTTTATTGTGGGTTTGGTGGACAAGCCTTCCACTGATCTGAGAGGTAGGGATGCTAGAGTTGGCCTACCCAATTTTTTATCAAATTATGTGTCCCCCCCCCCCCAAAAAAAAAATTTGCATATTACTAAATGTAGATACTATTGCAATTATACTATTTACAAACATATGGTAGAGGGTACGGCGAGGCACAGTGGATAGCAAGGTGTACTTTAAATGGATTACCCGGGTTGACGACTCATCGAAGCCACTGAATTTTGTCAGTGTGTTCATGGGCAAGACGTTGTACCTTAGCCTCGTCCTCAGATGGGGACGCATAGACGTAAACCAGGCAATCCCGTGTATCGTAGTCTACCGCCCGAGAACGTTAAAGTATCGGTAAGTAAGAGTAGGACAGGAGTCTGGATTTATATTTATCCATGCCCACTCTCTGGTCGGCTGGGCGTCTCTTAATAACCTAAAATGTTGATGAGCCGTTAGCAACACCAACTCCTAGTTTACATATATCCCTGTCTACTACAGTACGCGTACAATTCCAACATAAACATACAGCACCTCATTTTTGTCATGTGTGTGTGTGTATTACGTGGTAGCTGTGTGTGTGTATTACGTGGTAGATGTGTGTGTGTATTACGTGGTAGCTGTGTGTGCGTATTACGTGGTAGCTGTGTGTGTGTATTACGTGGTAGCTGTGTGTGTGTATTACGTGGTAGCTGTGTGTGTGTATTATGTGGTAGCTGTGTGTGTGTATTATGTGGGAGCTTTTCGTTCATTACGCGGAAGCTATGTATATTTTACGTGGGAGCTGTGTGTGTATTACGTGGGGGCTATGTGTGTATTACATGGGAGCTATGTGTGCATTACGTGAGTGATTTATGCGTATTATGTTGGAGCAGTGTTAGTATTACGTGAGAGCTGTGAGTATTAAGTTTGAGCTTTATGTGTATTACGTGAGTGATGTATTTGTATTCCTTGGGAGCTGTGTGTGCGTATTACGTGAGAGCTTTGTGTATTACATTTTGAGCTATGTGTGTATTACGTGGAGTTAAGGCCTAGCACATGTATTATTTACAAATCATAATTGTAAACAGTTTTTACATTGCATAACTGTCTGATATTCGTAAACCTTTATTTCTGAATTTAATTTTCTGTTTGTGTTTACAATTTGTTCCAGGCATTGTGTTTGAAAAGATCATTATTTCGAGCACATGTCGTACCTCTAAGGTCCAACAAAGAGAAAATGTCTGTCAGTAAACTTATCATGCATGAATTATTGCATTATCTCTATTACCATAAACAGTATCTATCATGTTGCTGGTGATGCTAGTATTGACTTTCGTAATAATACACTTTATTTGATTGGGGTTCACGTCATCTTATGGCAGTAAACAATTAGCTATGAGTTATTAACTGGTGTATATAGTCTACGAGAGTAAGTTAACGATAACCATCATTAAAAGCAAATTGTCGCAAGATGACCCTAGTGGTTGGAACTAACTCAGGAAAGAATCAATGTCGGTGACATTTACGTAAGTTTAATGCAACCTTTAATTTTTTTTAACAATATATACAATTATCAAATAAAACAAGGGAATACACAGATGAAATATGAACTTTATTCGACTTTATTCGACTGGGGTACACGTCATCTTATGGCAGCAAACAATTAAGTATGATTTATTACGGGCAAAGCTCGACAGGGCCGAAGTGTCGGTCGGAGCCCGACTATAGATAATTACGTATATATTCCTATAAGCTATGAACGACTTTTTTTCATCAAATAAATGAGTCTGTTGGGCGCCGCCATCTTGGATCACGCAAAATAACATCACGAATAACGAGATTTAGTTTCATCAAGGTCAGTTTGTTTTGGGGGGAAAGACCTCCGACGTCACGATATAACGTCATGACGGTGTCAACATTAGGCCTACGTGACGTTACTCACAATGCTTGGTTATGAAACTGAACGGTCAGCGGATTATTCGTTCGTGTCTAGGGCATAAAATACGCGTCTACGAGAGTGAGTGGTTCAGACTAGCGCAGTTTGGGAACTTTACCGTTCTTCTGCCTGCACTCGATCTATGCTTCTCCCTGTCCTTTCATTTCATTTTTTTACCGCCGATAGAAGCATTATGATCAAACATGACACCAGTTTCTTAAGGCATAGATGTAGATTTACGAGATTTGATATGCGCAGTCTGACGGATGCATATACTATAAACGTCAATTTGTAAAAAAAGAACAGACGCCAAATAAATGAGACTAGGTCATGTCGAGCTTTTCCCGTATTATCAGAAACTACAGAAACAAAATGTTTATTGTAGATATCTATATTTAAAATGGTCGAAAATACATCACTATTCTTTAAAGATTATTCTCTTTTTTTCTCTCCATCATTAAAATAGACACGTGGTTCAAATGAAAGTTGACTGAATGCTATGCAGACTTGCTCTATGAAATCCCTAAAATCTGAAAAGTCATGTAAACTGATATGGAAAAATAATGGCATTTCTTTTTTAAATTGTACACCCCGAAAAATGAGAAGTCATAAAAAATACATGAGAAAATGCGGTTTTGAGTGTGTGTGTTTGTGCGTACGTGCGTGTTCCGTGCGTATGTGCGTGCTAGCGTGTGTGTGTGTGTATAGGAGAGCTAGGAGAGGGGGGGGGGGGGCAGTTTGTTTTTATTGTTTTTTTAAAGGTTGTGCTCCCTCCCTTCTCCTTCCCTTATCTCAAATCATGTATCCCTCCGTGACGAGTGAGTACTTTATCCTTGAAATGTACAGTATCTTGAGTTTGTACTGGTTTTGTGTGTGTATGCTCCGTTTAACTTATAATTTGTATGTACAACTTTCACATGACATCATCAAAATAATTTGACCAATTAGTGATCAATCAAATAAAACACCTCCACATTCTGGTAGGGGGTAAACTCGGTGTTTATCGTTGATGCTCAACTGACTTTAGCCCTTTATAAAACTTATTTGTAGTGATCATTACATTAAACGCATTTTATTATGTACCTATTTCTCTCGTGCAATGTTTGTACCATGTCACCGTACAATATATTTCCGTATTGGACGCACGCGCGTACAAAACAAATATATTAAATCCGTATTGTACAGTACACGAGCCCCATGTTAACTCAAGGATAAAGTCCGAAAACAGGTAAAATGTTCCGAATGCATCAATATCACATAACTGCTTTACACGCCTGTATACTTTCGTTCATAAAGCGCTTAAATGAAAATATTTGTTGTCGTTTGGGGGTTGATGAAAGATGCTTTCTGAAGAAGAAATAGCGAAACCATACATGCAAGTCAATTTAGATCATTTATATTTCTACATCGAGAGAAATAGGTATTAACGGCGGCTCGCCCAATATGGTTGTGTCAGCTGGGTACTCGTCCAAATATATCACCGTATGGTACAGAACAATGTTAAATAACCTCATAATATTTTGTGTGTGTGTGTGTGTGTAATTCTAAGGTTTATAGTCCCTCCGCCAACGAACACGTCAAGGTATACCTGACGCGATGGGCACAATAGAGTCTGGACTTTAATATTTTGTGTACAGCTATGTATTTTCTTTTGGTGCTGCCTGATTTTGAAACTTCAGTATGCATGCGTACATTTATATTTACTTATATAACTTGTATATAGTCTAAGAGAGTAAGTTAATTATAAACATCTTTAAAAGCAAATATAGTCTAGGAAGTATGTTTAGTTAGGGTGAATACAATATAGGACGAATTCAATCGTAAACGAATACAATTACGAATACAAGCTAGGACGAATACAATCTACGAATACAAAAAACAAGCTAGGACGAATACAATCAAGGACGATGTAATCTACGAATATGATCTGGAACGAACACAATCTAGGAAGAATACATTATAGGACGATGCTATCTACGAATACAATCTAGGACGAATATAATGTACGAGTACAATCTAGAAGGAAGCCATCTAGGAATACAGTCTAGGGCGAATACTATCTACGAATACAATCTAGTACGAATACAGGATCAATACAAGCGAATAGTACGAAATGGCCCTCATATAATGATGAATAAAAATACCATACCAGAAATAGTGAAACACGTGAATATATGTTGCAATAACAGTTTGTCGCGTTTGTTTCTTTTGAAGAATGCCGTTCTCTAAGTAATAATAGGACTAGAACGATATTAATCGGACATGGGGAACCAACAAAGGCCGTCTCAATTTTCTTACAAAATGACCCATATTTGGTGCCCCATGCCATGAAACCAGTCGGTTCGTCGACCTCATTCAGTGCCTATACCTACATATATAAAATGGTCGTGTTAATAATTTGAATCATCTTCCCTCATACATTTGCCTTGCAGTATTTTGCCGCAGAATAAGATTTCCTAACTACGATCTGATAATGGCCAATACTCATGCTGATTAGGGTTAAAGGTTCATTAAAGCCCACCATCTCTGATTAAAGCCAGTCGAGTCCGAGAGGGTAACCGTCACTTCGAGTCGTCAAGAAAACGCCTTACAGCCAATTACAATAATTTAGGTCGAGAATTACCAAGAATTACCATTTATGTTTTGCCAATTTGCCCCCAAGAACACACAAGTAATGTTACAAATTGACCACACAAGAATTCGTATGCATATTATATGAGATAAGCAACCGAGTAAGCCCGCTTAAAGCCAAACTGGATAGCAGAACAGTTTTGTTAGGTGTTTGAAAATAGTTATTAACGTCGAACAGAAAATGTATCATTCACAGAACACAGAACACAGAGGACAAAGCAAACAACAATTACAAGGAAAGATAGACGCACAGTATTCGGCACCACAAACACAACAAGGGTTGATATGGGGGATACCGAACTGGAACGGTCAGCTGACATTGGGGATACCGCACTGGCACGGTCAGCTGACATTGGGGATACCGCACTGGAACGGTCATCGGGGATACCGAAATGATACGGTCAGTTGGGGATACCTCACTGGAACGGTCAACTGCAAAACAGGGGATACCGCGCTGGAACGGTCAGCTGACATTGGGGATACCGAACCTTAACGGTCAGTTGCAAAACAGGGGGTACCGAACTGGAACGGTCAGCTGAAATTGGGATACCGAACTGGAACGGTCAGCTGACATTTGGGATACCGCGCTGGAACGGTCAGCTGAGAGTGGGGATATCAAACTGGAACGGCCAGCTGCAAAACAGGCCGGTGGTGGGTTCATACAAGGTTCACAAAACCTAACTCTTACACTTCCGTCATCCGAAGTCTTACCTAATCTTCTTTTTAAATATAAAAGTAATTTAAGAACTCTTCTGCGACAAGGACTATCACAACCTGACTGCTATGGTGACGTGATTTACAAACTTCGTATTGGTCATGATAACTTTCTTACTATCTTTGTTAAACTTGTTAAAAGTTTTCTCATTTTGCTTGGTGGTGGACCCATTTACAGTCCGCCTTTATGCTTTCCTCTTTAATTGTGTGATGTCAGGATAGTCTGTGGGTCCTATGAAGACGTCTACCTAAAGCCCAAAAGGATTTGATTTTATTCAAAATTTCATTTTTCAAGGTAGTTAATGACAATAATACCATAGAGTGCATTCATGGAATTTGCCATTTCAGTACTACCAGAGTTTAAACCGCAAACACGCCGAAAATAGCGAATCAATTCTTAACTAAATGCTTCAATAAATTTATTTTCACATGTGAACATTTGCCTTTTATTTTTTATTAAAAACGGTTTGACGTAAAACAAAACAATTAGCATTCAATGTTCCCAAATGACGAGCATTATCCTCTAAATACCAACAATGTTTGTAATATTAGTGAACACTGTGTCAGGCTCTCACAATAACACACGAATTTCCCATCGCCAGCGGGGTATCTTCTTGTGTGTGTCTATAAAATTATGTGAAACGTGAGTTGCATGAAACAGTGCCGCTATTATTGACGATATTGTCGCTCCTGTGCTGATACTGATATATCATGCATCACTTCCGCAAGTAAACCAACATCAGAATAATAAAGTATAAATGTGTAGTTTACATCGATTTTTAAACAAATGACACGGCAGGTTCAAATTACTTTCGATGGCGAGATGGCAGCTTTAGCATGGTCTTGAGGCATCCAGCGAACCCGGAACCCGGGGTGGGGGGAGGGGGGAAATAGCGTCGTGTCCGGGTGAGCGACCGCCGTACATTCTGGCTTACAACGCCGTATACTTTATTTGATATCGAAAACGAAACAGCATTCACATCTGATAGCAATCACAATGGTTGGCGCGAATGGCAGCTTTATCGTGGTTTTGTCCGAAAAACATCCACTGTCCGTATGGCTGACCCCGGATCCTTCTCGCTTACAAACCAGAGAGAGGGACCCGAACCCTCCTTTCATTTTTTAGAAGCAATTGCCCTACCATATGATTTGTTATTCTTTTTAAATCTTCGCTTAATGTAACATTGACAAAATAAATAATTATACCACTTTTATCCTTCCTAACATACTGTAGAGACCAAATGGTTCATTCAGTAACAGATAGTACTCGTTATAATAGGTAATGTCTCTCCATTTCTATCAAACACAATAAGTTTTTTTTTAATTTCAATCACCAAATTAATGGTGATCCATTTATTCACCCCGTCATAGGTTTGTGAGGGTCGGGGTGGGCCACCCCTCAGCAAACCGTACAGTTATATGATGAAATATGCGTCAAATATGTATTTAAATATAATACAACAAATATTTACAGAAGCTAGTCTAAAGCATATCTTAATATAGACATAAACAAATGGGGAGGTTTTTTCTTTCTTTACGATTTCAGAATGAGTGCAAACATGAATATTGGCCAAATTTGTTAAAGGGAGGCATTGCAATATGTATATATTTCAAAATATCTTCAGTGGATAATATGTCATGATTGGCATGTATCCCTTTAAAAATTGGAAGACATTTAATTTCACAATCTTCAAATGATAAACGTTACTTATTTATTATTTTTTGCATTCATTCTAAAATCGCAAACAAACTTTTTCTTTTCAAAAAACCCAGTGGATGATTTACATATATTTATATTGAAAAAAAGTTATGTTACATAGACACTCACAAATATTAGAACAATGAGACATACATGTGACTTTATACCAGACCTATGTAATATCTCCACTGAGTTTTTCTATTATATTCTTGGAAAAAAAGTTGTGGTATATAAAAAAAAAAAGGACAAGATGTTTCTATGGAGATGTGACTCTTCATTACTCAATGGGAACAGTGGGAAACGTAGTGCAACAATATATTTACCGTTGTTATTTACTAAAAGCACAGAGTAACATTTAGCGAAAAAGGATCTGATTAGTGTAAAAGGGTTTTATATGCCAACCAGGGCTTTTCAAATTTTTCCAATTGATTATTTTTAATAGCGTTTATTTTTTCAGTATGATATAGGTATTTAATTTGTGGTTTAAAATTTTCAAAGAATGGCAATCTCCCATCTAACTTGCACTTATATATGAAGTATTTTGCATGTAGAAGTAATTTATTTAAAACAATGTCATATTGAATGGAACCAAAAATAATAATTTTCATAGTCCATTCCGGTTGAATTTGTATATTCTTTTCTGTGCAAGTAAACTTGAAATTATCCCAAAATGTTTTTGAATATCTGCATTCCCAAAATAAATGAGTAATGGTTTCTGAAGTATCAGTGCAAAAACTACATGAATTGTCATTTTTTATTTTCATTTTTGTCAGAAGGAGGTTTGTGGCAGTAATTCTGTGATTCATTTTTACTTGAAACCATTGTAACTTTGTATCTTTTGTGCAAATGAAAGGTATTTTAAATAGTTTATTCCAATCTCTGTCTATATTTAAACCGTACTGACCCCATTTTGCAATAGATGTTGGTTGCACACCTGATTTATTTAAAACTTCATAAATAGGGCGACAGCCCTTTTTTGTTCTAGTTATGAGAGAAACTGCTAATGGGCAAACAGGGTTTTCTAGGTTGATGGCCAGATGTGCAAAATTCAGATTTTGAAGGTACTCCCTAATTGCCGCAGTCATACCTTCATATTCTATAAAATTTGAAAGTATGCTAAACTTTTCTATAAATAGTCTAAAAGAAAGCAGATT
Source organism: Cyrtodaria siliqua (assembly GCA_037043455.1). Lineage (NCBI taxonomy): Eukaryota > Metazoa > Mollusca > Bivalvia > Adapedonta > Hiatellidae > Cyrtodaria > Cyrtodaria siliqua. Next base: position 97,826 of record JAWPHD010006645.1, on the reverse strand, counting down.
ACCATTGTTATCCATTAGATCATTAATAAATATAATACCTTTGTCATACCATCTCTTATAAAATACACTTGATCTTCCGATCTTAATGTTATTGTTGTACCATAACGGCTGTGTTAGAAATTGTTTCCATGACAGTGGTTTAACATTTAATAGAGTATCCAGACTTGTGTATACATCCTTCCAAAAGGGATTGCATATATTTTGCAATTTATTTTTTATATAATCATTACCCAGAAATAACATCTTAGTCGTAAATGGATACATATGTTTATTGATTTTTATACATTTTTTATCTCCAACTAGGAATCTTCTAATCCATGTTAGTTTCAATGAATATATGAATTGTTTAATATTAATCATTCTTAATCCCCCATGTTCATAATCTTGGGTTACAACAGTTCTCTTTATTTTGTCTGGGTGATTATTCCATAGGAAATTAAAACACATATCTTGTAGTATTTTAATCTGACTGTCAGGTGGATTTGGTAAAGATGAAAATAAATGGTTTAATTTTGATAAAGCTAAGCTCTTTATGACAGTAATTTTTCCAATCGGTGTGAGTATTCGTTTTGACCAAGATAGTAGTAATGATTTAATTTCTTTTATTTTTCTATCGTAATTTAATACGACTAGACTATGTAGGTTCGTTGACATTATGATACCAAGGATCACAAAGTCACCTTGATCCCAATTTAAATTTACATCTTTACAAAGTTTAGCCTTTGAGCCTTTATTTTTCCCAAACCATATAACTCTAGTTTTATCAACATTAACATTAAGACCTGATATTTCTGCATAGAATTTTAAAACAATTAGGGCATATTTAAGTGATTTTTCAGTGCCATCTAATACCACGGAGGTATCATCGGCATATTGAGAAATTACATATTCAGTGTCCCCTACTTTGACTCCTGTGATGTCTTTATTTGTCCTAACCAGTATAGCTAATATTTCAACACATAAGATAAAAATATATGGGGAGAGCGGGTCTCCCTGTCGGCAGCCTCGGTGAATAGAAAACCATTCTGATAAGTGACCATTAACGGAAATGCAGGATTTTATATCAGTGTAGAAAACCTTTATCCACTTCCTTATTCCTTGTCCAAATTGAAAAAAACATAATACCTGATCAATAAATGACCATGAAAGTGTATCAAAAGCCTTTTCAAAATCTACAATAAGAAATAGTCCAGGTATATCATGTTTTTCAGTATAATAAAACAAATCGTATATAGAACGTGTATTTTCACCTATATATCGCCCTGCCAAAAAACCAGTCTGGTCATCGTTTATAAGTAGAGGTAAAACTTTTTTTAAACGCTGCGCAATACATGCTGACGCTAATTTATATGAGCAATTTAATAAAGAAATTGGTCTCCAATTTTTTAAGTATTGTTTATCTTTGTTTGTTTTTGGAATGCATGTCATAATTCCTTCTTTTTGCGTGATTGAAAGTTCTCCTTTTAATAAACCATGGTTAATAGATCTCAAGAGGAAAATTCCTATATCTTTCCAGAAAAAATTGTAAAACTCCATGGTATAACCACTGGAGCCTGGGCTCTTGAGATTTTGTGCGTTTTTTAAACAAAATAATAATTCTGATAATTATATTGGGCCTTCTAGTGTATTTTGTAGCTCTCTAGTAAGTTTTGGTATATGACTATCTTTAAACAGTTCATTTAAATTTACATGTTTTACTGGTCTATGTGTATACAATGATTGATAAAAATTCCTAGTTTCTTTTAAAATAGCATGTTGATCTTTTAGGACTTTGCCTTCAGTAGAAATGAGAGAGGGTATACATTTACTTATAAAGTTCCTGTTTTCTAAGTTGCAAAAATATTTTGTGATTTTCTCCCCTTCATCTAACCATTTTGCTTTAGATCTTATTTTTATTCCATCTAATGTTTTTTGTCTAAGTTCAAACAGACTTTTTCTTTTACTTTCTAAAAGAATTAAATCAATATCTAATTGCGCTTCTAACATCTCTATATCTTTTAATAGAGTTGCTTCTGTTTTATCTTCTTGTTTTTTAATAAAATATGAATATGATATTGTTTTCCCACGAATCTCCATCAATAAAGTTTCAAAAAAAAGTTGATCATCAATATCTAACAACAAATCTTTACAAGGAATGTCTTTGATTTGTAGATTTAAGTTTTGATTTTGAGTTCCATATTGAAGTTTTGTATTGTCAATTACTGTTTTAATTTCATCTATATATTTTTTGTCTTTCAGAAGGGAGTTATTGAATTTCCAGTATGATCTTCCTCTTTCAAATTTTCCAAAAGTGAAAGATATAGTTATTATTGAATGGTCTGTTCTGTACCCGGGTAAAATTGTGCTGTCTTCGATGTCAGTAAATAAATGTTCTGATATTAAAAAGAAGTCTAATCTTGCCATTTTATTAGTATTTTGGCGTCTCCATGTGAACCCCTTTTTATCGAAATTTAGTTCTCTCCAGCAGTCTACTAAGTTACATTCATCAATCAGATTTTTAACATTTTCCCTAGCATTAGGGTTATTTATATTTATGTAGTTAAAAGTATCAATTTCAGGCTTTAAAACCAGATTAAAATCTCCCCCCAGAATAGTTTCGTTTCCATATCTATCAATATCTTGCTTTATGTTTGTATAAAAATCTGGTTTATCTTTATTGGGACCATAAATATTTATTAAGGTCATCCTTTTCCCATTAATTGTAACATCTAGAATAAGTTTGTTACCATCTGAGTCCCCTTCTCTTTTATGTACTTTGTATTCAACATTGTTATTAAATAAAATTGCAACCCCTCTAGACTGACTAAACACAATAAGTTGATTGTCATCCAATATTTATCTAATATCTCAAAATACGCATCATGATAAATAAATATAAAAAGATCGGACAGGGAAAGTAGCATTCAAGGAGGACAGTCAACCACAAAACACAGAAATAAACACGCAAACAGACAAACAAGAAGGCAAAAGTAATAATAAAAGCAAACGACATCACAAACACAAAAGGGTTGACAATAGGGCTACTGCCTTGGAACGGTCAGTGGCAAAGTAGGCCATGGGGGGGGGGGGGGGGGGGGGGGGGGGAGGTTTAAACCGGTTCTAGGGTGCACCAAACCTCACACTTACCCTACTGTCATCCCATTAAAACAGGACAGTGTAATGATCTTATCTCTAACCATCAAGGCAGATCAATAGGCAATACAAGTAAAACACAAATATGTGTAAATATAATACAAAAAAAACAATAGCCTAGAAAGCCACAATGAAGCTCAATGACTTGGCAGAAGCCAGAGCAACAAGAGAATAAACCATTAAGGGCATTACAAGAAAGATCATAGACAGACATCAAACGCCACCGTCTTAATGGGCTTTAGGTAGGCGTCATCATAGGGTCCACAGCCTGTCCGGTCATCGTACAATTAAAGAGGAAAGCATAGTGGCTAACTGTAAAAAGGTCCACCACCAATCATGCAGTACGTTGCAAAATGATAGGGTCATGACCTCTTTTGATAAACTTTTAAACAAGTTTAACAAAGATAGTATGAAAGTGATCATGACCAAGAATCTTACGATGTTTATAAATCACATCACCATAGAAGTCAGGTTGTGATAATCCTTGTCGCAGAAGAGTCCTTAAATTACTGGAAAGAAGATCAGGGTTACGATAATACAATTTTGCAAAGGTTTTACGAAGTTTATGGTAACGGTGACCCTGATTGAATAGCTTTTTAGTTATACAAAGATTATGAATATTTAATTCCTCGAGTACAAGAGTACAAGCTCTTGAAAAACGAATAAGTTGAGACACATACACCCCATAAGAAGTTTCTCGGGGAACATCCCCATCCAAGTGGGGATAATTAACAATGTCAAATTTAAAATCATCTCTCTTGTCATAGATTTTGCTAATTATTTCACCATTTTCAATCGAGAGAAGAAGCGTTATTATCAGATATATATTAGCTTTGTTAAGCTGAAGTTCTTTAGGATAAATATTATTAACCATAGTTGGAAAGAAAGGGTTGTCAATGTTCAATATGTCATCCAGATACCGAGAGGTGTCATTAAAGGCTTCAATAACATCTGCCTGGGTACCTGGTGAAAGACTCAACATGAAATCTCTTTTATAGCAAAATAAAAACAAATCTGCGACAAGTGGTGCACAATTCGTACCCATAGGGATACCAACACTTTGTCTATAAACGGTGGTTCCATACCTGACGAAAATATTATCTAATAAGAAGATGAGTGCTTCACAAACTTCATAGCAAGTCCACATAGTATAATTGTCTAAACTGCCGTTAGTAAAAAACGCTTTAATATTATTACATGCCAAAAATGTAGTATTTTCTCTAGCGAACGTTTTTTGAATAAGAGAAATTAGCTTGTCTTTAATAAGGTGATGTGGTATGGTTGTATATAGTGTAGAAAAGTCGTAAGTGCTTATTGATGAAACTTGACCTTTATTGAACATTTTATCAAGATCTCCTGAATTTTTTATAGACCAAAATAAATTAATCCCAGAGTTTTCATAAGTTTTATCACAATATAGTTTAACATGATCTTTAACGGCAGTAAGACAAGAAGTTAAACGTTTGGAGATGTTTGTTGTGGTGCAGGCACTATAAATCGAAATAAAGCTAGCCTTATACGGATTTTTATGTAATTTAGGAATCCAGTACATAGTAGGCATTTTTTTTTCTTATCGCTTACACCAGCCTTGAAAGTAGTGCACCGAGTGATATGTGCGGAAACAACATCATCCTCAGTAGAATTAACTGGAGTATACGAATTGGTGCTGCCGAGTTCCAGAGATAAAACATTGACGTAATGTAGGCGTCAAACAATAATTACATTATTAGCTACTTTATCTGCAGGAACGAAAACAAATTTATTATGAAATTCCTGAATTCCCGATTTTAAATTACGAAAGAAAAACCTAGGTCTCGGAGGAAGTAAAGAGGGGTTGGCATTATAAATGTTAATACGTGTATCTGTAATTTTAAGAATTGACTTTTTCCAAGTAGAAGGCGATTTTGGGTCCTTATGTTCTCTACGACACCATTTTATACTATAATCTTCAATGGAGTGGGCGATTTGGGCACGACAGGCAATAAAATCAATAGTTGAATGTAATCCGTATATTTAGGACCTTTCGAAAACAAATGCCGAATACGTTTATCAACAATATCAAAATTACCAGTGATGACATGACCTGCTGGAGCATAGCAAAATTTTGATGTGTTGCATTTACATTCCTTAGGAGTATTATGTACTATATCAAGGTCAGAAACTATTGTGTTGTAGCTGAAAATAAAAATGAAAACAAATTCTGTTTCGATTGTATTTGAATTACACATGATGTTTTTTCTTTGATTGATTCTTGTTAAGAAATTATAGATGATGTTTGCAACAAGGGAGTTTAATTGGCATAAAGAGGTCGATAAAGATTTGATGAATTTGAATTACGAATTTGAAAAGCACTTTATTGCCCATCGATCAAAATTTAAACAAGCTTTTGCATATAAAACGATGATGCGGCAACGCCGTAATGGCCCCGAATATTGAAAAAATAATGATAAATGAAGATCAATCGACGAAACTATTTATGTTTTCTAGATAAAGCCATCCGATCTAATTTATATTGCAACAAAATAGTTTGTTTTAATGGTGTTTACGTCCTGCGACGTCATATATGACGGTCGAATTTCTTCTGGTAGAGGCACAAAACGGGTAGAACAAGTACTCTGTAATCCTCCATCCATCCATAAGAACTGATACTTTCCTACTTGACAAGTCGATCACTTGACAAGTGAAGCTAGTACATGCAATTATATCATAATAGAACTATATTTGAAAATAAGTATTTGATAAGAACGTTTTGGGTTGTACATATAACGATCTGTATATGTTTGTCTATGTTGCAGACACTACGATTGATTATTATGGGTTTTCGTTGGCAGACAACTTGTGCAACATCTCCATCTTACAGAACGACTACTGGGATACATGGAATGGAAAGAGTTACTTTTTTTTGTTTTCAGTAATTGTTCTAACTTGTAATAAATCTAGGGCGTACGGTATTCTATTTTGAAAAAAGGCATACATTCAGAAACTCACGATATGACATCGCCTGCCCTAGGGAAATCTGTTGGTTAGGAACAGGAATAAAATGATCAAATCTTTATATGTGTCCAATGGGGAACATCGTCGTCTACTCGCCTACATCCTGAAATTGTTTCGATGTATACTCAACAAAAAAAGAAACTTCCGCAACTTTACCCATACATGTAGACCCAATGAACATATATTTTGTTAGGTCTTATATGTTAATACCTTTGTTAAAAGGCCAGCACAATCATGAAAACAATTTTCCTTGAATCAAACTTGTAGCAAAGTTATTCCCTTTGTTTTGGTTTAAACAGCATTTCCGGGTCTTGTGGTTTAAACTTTGATTTAACACAGTTTTGTTTTTTAGAAGTAAGCAGAAGATAACCCCAGCACCAAAAAGACGGAGAAAGTAAGCTGACCTGTTCACTCACTTTTGCGCCACACAGCTTTCAAGAATGAATATTTTCAGATTACCTCCCTTTATTATACAAATATAGTGATTTCGCAATTCGAATAAAACATGTTTTAGCAGCAACACAATAACTCTGGTTTTTGATGATTATTTCTATTGATCAGAATGATTTAGTGATAAGAATATAATGATGAAATTGTATCTAGATGGGTGTACAAAGTGTAACAAAGTCAACCCTATGCAAATCACAGCTTAAAATGCGCAAGTTTCTTTTTTTGTTAAGTATATTTTTTGGAGACGAAGAGCAGATAGAAACATAGTTTCATTTAAATGTTTTGTTTTATAGCATTCCCAATAAGACTACAAGCAATAACACAATTTATAACACTTCATTGATAAGAATCATCAAATACTATTATTTATCTGTTAATTGTTGATTTTATATTATAATCAAATAACAAATCACACTGCAATGTTGCGTTGATTTACCAAATCTCCTGATACTATGGCTTAATTTGATTCTGTTTATTGTGGAACTTTGTTCTGTTGTTCGATTTTTTTCTGTCTTAAATAATACGAAAACAAAATAAATACAACCATGTTGGGCTCCACGTCACCTCTAAAAAAGTATAACTGTATCTAATTTAAGCAGGTAGAAAGCGTACTTTATCAACCCTCGTAAGTTTACACACGACATAGAAACCGGTTAGCCGGCGTGGGGTGTGTGTCGGGCTCAAGCCTCCCACTACTCTGAGAGATTGGGATGAAATAGTTGGTTTTCCAATTTGTTATCAAATTATGCTTGAGACACATGGCAATCGTTTCTTAAAGCTCATGGCGTCTCGTAACTTTTTTTTCTACAAAACGTGCATATTTTAAAATAATTCAGTGTTCAAAACAAAATGTGCATATTACTAATAGAAGAAATATAAAACTAATAATATGTTTAAACATTTGGTAGAGGATATGGGGTGGCCTAGTGGATAACAGGATGGACTTTAAACGGATTACACGGTTTGGAGACTCACCGAAGCCACTCAGCTTCGTAAGTGTGTGCTTGGGCAAGACGTTTTACATTAGTGTCGTCCGTCGGATGGGGCCGTAGACCAGGAAATCCCGTGTATCAGAGTCTATCTTCCGAGTACGTTAAAGAACCATTAGAATATATCCGTTAGTAAGAGTAGAAGAGGGGCCTGGATTCCGATGTATCCATGCCCACTCTCTGGTGCGGCACGAGGGGTCTATAAAATACCTATAATGTGTTGATGAGCCGTTAAAAACAATAAGTCCTTCGTAGACAGCATACAGCCCTGTCGATTATAGTACGCCCACAATTCCAACATAAACATACAGCATGTCATAACTGCATGTGTGTATGTATTACGTGGTAGCTGTGTTTATATTAAGTGGGAGCTATTTGTGTATTACGTGGAATCTATTTGTGTATTGCGTGGGAACAATGTGTGTATTAAGTGGTAGCTGTGTGTGTGTGTGTGTATTACGTAGTAGCTGTGTGTTTGTATTATGTGGGAGCTATTTGTGTATTACCTGGAAGCTATTTGTGTATTACTCGGGAGCTATGCGTGTATTACGTGGTAGCTGTGTGTGTGTATTACGTAGTAGCTGTGTGTTTGTATTATGTGGGAGCTATTTGTGTATTACCTGGAAGCTATTTGTGTATTACGTGGGAGCTATGCGCGTATTACGTGGTAGCTGTGTGTGCGTGTATTATGTAGTAGCTGTGTGTATGTATTATGTGGAAGCTATTTATGTATTAAGTGGAAGCCATGTGTGTATTTGTTGTAGCTATGTGTGTATTACGTGGGAATTATGTGTGTATTACATGGGAGCTATGTGTGTTATGTACACATCATAAGTGTAAACAGTTTTTACATTGCATAACTGTCTGATATTCGTAATCTTTTATTTCTGCATTTAATTCTCTATTTGTTTTTACACTTTTTTCAAGGCAGTGTGTTTAAAAATACCATTTTCTCGAACACATGTCGTACCTCTAAGGGGCACTCAACTGTTTAATGTCCAATTCTCAACAATCAAACCCATGACAAGCCATTAGCCTGAAGCAAAAACGAAATCACTCCATCCTTAGATCATACATTTCTTTCAATTAAATTGCACATGTTTTCATACCAAATAAAAGTACCAACAAGCATTTTCTTTACAATGTTTGTCTCATTGCTTTAAGATTACCCCACACACCTCAAACAAGCTTAAAATGCAATTTTAGCAATATTTCAAATGTCAATAAAAAAATCAAAAAAAAAATCGTCTGCATATCAGGGTCATTTCTGCACTCATCATGCTCTTGCATATCCGGCAATGCTAAAGTTTACACCTGATTTTTAAGAAGTCATTCCAAATTGATGAGACCGTGAGGCAAAATCAGCCAATTTTGTTAGTTTTTGGACGTTTCTGATAGTTTCGCATTTTTCTATTTATAGTATCCAAAAAAAACAAAGAAGGCATATTCCATGATATCAAAATAAACATAAGTTCTAAAAACTGAAAAATATAGCAAACATGCACTTCGTGAATATTATTAATACCATCCATGGCCCTAAAAGATGCTCAGTTTTTTTCTTGTTGATTTACACCATGGACATTCGTGCGAATCTGAGGACTGCCGTCTAACATCCAAAAAAGAGAAAATGGCAGCCAGCAAACTTATCAGATCATGAAATATTACATTATCTCTATTACCATAAACAGTAGCTATCTTTTTGCTGATGATGCTAGTATTGACTTTCATATAAATAAACATGAATCGACTGGGGTACTCATCGTATGGCGGCAAACTATTAAGTATGATTTATTTACTTGTGCATATAGTCTAAGAGAGTTAGTTAATGATAAATTTCTTTAAACGCAAATATAGTCTAGGAAGTATGTTCAATTAGGATGAATACAATATAGGACGAATGCAATATTTAACGAATACAAAAAATACGAATACAAGCTAGGAAGAATACAATCTAAGAATGCAACCTAGGACGAATACAATCTAAGAATGCAACCTAGGATGAATGCAATCTACAAATACACAAAAACATTTCTAGGACGAATTCCATCAAGGACGATGTAATCTACGACTATAATCTAGAACGAACGAAACACTAGGACGAATACAATCTACGAAAACAATTTAGAACGAAAATAATCTAGGACGAATATAATCTAGAACGAGCACAATCTGTCTAGGACGAATCCATCATAGGACGATGATATCTACGAATACAATCTAGGACGCATATACTGTACGAGTACAATCTAGTAATGATGCTATATATAGGAATATAATCTAAGGCGAATACTATATGAGAATAAAATACAAACGAATAGTACGAAATGGCCCTCATATAATGTATGATACAACTACTACCATAGCAGAAATAGTCCAATACGTGCACATACAAGTGCCAATAACAGTTTGTGGCACTTTTCTTTACATTTTAAATTTGAAGAATGCCGTTCATAAGTCATAATAGGACAAGAACGACTTTAATCGGTCATGGGGAACCAACAAGTGCCGTCTCGATCTTCCTACTTCCTATTTGGTGCCCCGTGCCATGTTACAAGTCGATATCTCGTCCTCATTCAGGGCCTATAACTACATATATAAAACTATTGTGAACATAATCTACTGCCCATATATAACATTAGTGTTGCAGAATTTCGCGGAAGAATAGGATTGCCTTACTACGATCTGATAACGGCCAATACTCATGCTGATTAGGTTTAAAGGTTCATTAAAGCCCACCATCTCTGATCAAAGTCAGTCGAGTCCGAGAGGGTAACCGTCACTTCGAGTCGTCAATAAAACGCCTTACAGCCAGTTAGATTAATTTAGATCGAGCATTACCGAGAATTACCATTTATGTTTTGCCAGTTTGCTCTCCCAGAACACACAAGTAAAGTTACAAATTAGCCGCACAGGAATCCGTATGCATATCATATTATTTAAGCTACCGAGTAAGCTCCCTTCTGCGAGAAGAAACACATTTTGGATAGCTGAACCGTTTGCTACGTGTTACAGTCTCAAAGTGCGTGACAGCTTTGTCAGTATTTACGAGTATACACTGATGTATTTACATCCACTTTATTCTTTCTCTTGAAAAACAAAATACAGTTTCATTTAGAATGAAATTCATTTTTTAAGGAGGTGGATGCACTGCAAAGACTGGACGCACGCATCCGATGTGTCTCAATAGAAAGTGACTACTCCAATTTCTGCAACTACACAGACGGCAGTTGTCTCTCTTACACTATGTTTCTAATTATAATTCTCCCAATGCACTATACTGCTGATAATATAGAGACGGGAAAATGATGTGAATATAGGAATTGTTTCGGAGTTTAAGCTTTTGTTTTTTTCAAACGCCGGCAGTAAATGACACATTTTTCATAAGCGTGTACATGGAATTTGCCATTTACCACCAACGTTGAATCCGGTATTGCAAATCAATTATTAAACAAATGCATCAGTAAATTACCTTTCATGTGTGTACATGTGCCTTTCGTTTATATGTAACACGATTTTCAGTACAAAAACAACAAAAAACAACAGCAATTATCTTGAAAGTGCCCAAATGACGTTCATTATCCTCTAAATCCCGCGAATGTTTGTAATAGTGGTGAAAACTTTTCGCAAAATTATGTAAGCAACACAAACTAATACACGGTTTTCCCAACTCCATCGGGGAATATCCCTGTAGACCTGTGTGTCTATCACGAGTTTGTGAAACGTGAGTTGCATGAAACAGCATCGTTATTATTGAAGATATTGTCGCTCCTGTGCTGATACTGATATATCATGCATTTCTACTAGACTATAACTTCCGCAAATAATAGAAATATAAAATAATAAAGTATAAATATGTATTATACATCGATTACGAAACAAGCGACAGAGGTAATAAGTTTCAATGGCGGGGATGGCAACTTCAAAATGGTCCTCAGACAACCAGCGAACCCGGGGGAAAACCGACGTTCTCGCTCACAACGCCACATTCTTTATGTAGTTGCTATCGAATACGAAACAAGCTTCACATCTGATATAAATCATTTTGATTGGCGCGAATGACAGCTTAAATGTATCGTTGTTTTCCTGGTAAAACCCACGTGTTTGGGTGGGTTATCCCCGTTTCTTCTCATTTACAACACCGAGTCAGAGATTCGAACCTGGTTACACCGGTTAGAAGCAACTGCGCTACCCGGACACCCAGCGGGGAATCATAAAGAACGAATAGGGTAAGTAGTAGTATTCTTTATTTCCTCCATGTAATGGAGAGCATATACATAAACAATGAAACACACACAATTATGTAAAACTAATAATTATAAAACAAACATATATAGAAGAACAATGAGAAGGCGTATATATAACACTTCCTTACATAAATCAATTACAATCAATCAACATTTCCTTCCTTTACACATATCATATTATATTCACAACAGTCAACTAAACCAGCTTGTTATCCGTATGATAAACATATATCATATAATGTTAATATTAGTACGGATATACATGCCTATTAATAACCACGGGGTTTTTAATAGTCAATAATAGTTTCAAATCAATTGTTGACTACTTAAACTTAGTTTGTTTAACACAGAATTAATTAAAATAAACAATGACATAGATACCCGTTGTTGAGTGAAGACAAGTTTTAACCCAGTAAATGAAAACACTTCACTGACATAATAACCTTACACACACACAGTACATGCACAAATCGATACCTGACATGCACAGGGAAATTAAAACACAAGTATTCATTAAATATACAGACAGTTTCCATAATTGTCCCTCCTTCTTCATACATATTTTTAAAATAAAGACGGTTTCGACAATGTTAATCTGGATGATGTTTACGGGTCATCTATGAGAGAGGGAAAGGGTGCATTGCAATCCAGGAACCTGCCCTACTCTTACTAATGAATAGAGTTATACGGTTCTTAATCGTACTCAGATACACGTGGCGGCCTGGTTTACAACCCCATCCGACGGACGAGACTAGGTTGCATGCAAAATTAATTATAATTCATAAATCTTTGCTTAATATAATATCGACCACATACATTATTCTTATTTTTAAATCTTCGTTTAATATAACATACTTTATTGACCATATGATAAGTTGTTTTTCTTAAATATTCGCTTAATACAACAAAAAAACATATTCTTAACTAGTTGATTAAACTTTATGGACCATATGATTAATTCTACTTCTTAAATATTCGCTTAATATAACATAACAGTAGACACCTTATGGTTCATTCTTTTTCTTAAATCGCTTAATAATATACAGTAATAATATACAGACAAAATGGTCCATTCAGCAACACATGGTACTCGATATACCCGTTAATGTGTCTCCCTTTGTAGCAAACACAATCAGGGGATTATAATTCAATATTACACCTCATTTGCATATTCCACTCTTTGTTTAATGTGACGTCATCCGGTCCATAAAGTTGCATATGACCGGGCGCCCGGTCCGATAGCTATATTAACGGACGTGTGAAAAAAAACGACGTCAAAATAAATCATAAAACGTATTGATTTAATTTGTTGGTCAGATTCGGTATACTATAACAAATAATGTATGGTGCTTCGGTCCATATGAAGTTTATGGACTTAGCTTCGCTTCGGTCCATATAACATTCTAGGTCTTACTGCCCAGTCCATAAACTTGCATATGGACCTCAGCACCATACATTATCTGTTAAATTTTTAATTATTATCTCAAAATACGCTCCATGATAGAAATGAAAATAAATTACGTTTCGATTGTATTTAACTTATACAAGATGGTTTTGCTTTGAATTATTCTTGTTCAAAAATGATAGATTATGTTTGCAACAAGGGAGCTTCATTGGCATAAAGATGTTGCTAAATATTTGATGAATTGCAATGACGAATTTAAAAAGAACTTTATTGCCCATCGATCAAAAATTGAACAAGCTTTTCCCTCTAAAACGATGATATGGCAACGCCGTAATGACCCCAAATATTGTAAGAATAATGATAAATGAAGATCAATCTACGAAATTATTGATATTTATGTTTTCTAGATGAAGTCTTCTTAGAGGGTTGATAAAGTACGCTTGCTACCTGATTAAAGTAAATACAGTTATACATTTTTTTTAGAGGAGACGTGGAGCCCAACAGGGTTAAATTTATTTTGTTTTCGTATTATGCAAGATAGAAATAAATCGAACAACAAAACAAAGTTCCACAATAAACAGAATCAAATTAAGCCATAGTATCCGGAGACTTGGTCCATCAACGCAACCTTTCAGTGTGATTTGTTATTTGATTAAAATATAAAATCAACAATTAACAGCCAAATAATTGTGTTTGATGATTCTTATCAATGAAGATTTAGGAATTATTTTAGAGCATGTATTTTATTGGAAATGCCATAAAACAAAACTTTTTTTTTATATGAAACTAGATTTCTATCTGCTCTTCAGTCTCCACGGAATAAATCGAAAGAATTTCATGATGTATGCGACTGGACACATATAAAGATTTGATCATTTTATTCCTGTTTCTAATCAACAGATTTTCCTGGGGCAGGCGATGTCATATCGGGAAATTCTGTATTTGTGGCTTATTTCAAAATAAAAATACCAAACAACTAAAATAGATTAATTACAAGTTAGAACAATTACTGAAAACAATATGTAACTCTTTCCATTTCATGTATCCCAGTAGTCATTCTGTAACATGAATATGTCGCACAAGTTGTCTGTCAACGAAAACCCATGATAATCAATCGTAGTGTCTGCAACATAGACAAACAAACATCAATCTTACTGTGTACAAACACACACCCATCTATCGTTCTGCGTACACACGCGGGCGCGAACGCACGCACACGCACAGACACACACACACACACACAAACGATCGTTAAATGTACAACCCAAAACGTTCTTACCAAATAATTATTTTAAAATATAGTTCTATTATGATATAATTACATGTACTTCGGGGATTTGTGCCTCTACCACAAGAAATTCGACCGTCATATATTATATTGGAATGTACTTAATATAAAGGAGGGTACCAACCCTCCCCCCCCCCCCCCCCACACTTTTTTACTGGCTTTTTTTGGGCATGGCATCTGGAATACTCCCTAACAGAGGGTTGGCATCTGGAATACTATTTGAACCATGCGAGGCCGCTGCCCGAGGGCCCGCAGGGCACGAGCTCTCTAGGGGGATCCTGGGGCATGCCCCCTCGGAAAATTTTGACACCTAGATGCTCTGAAATGGCATTTCCAGCAATCTGAGACATAAATTAGCATTTTTTAAATTTTTTCGATGGAAACAAATATTTTTTGAGAAAAATACGGCGTACGCGTATGAAAAACTGCGATGTCGGCGTACGGCGTACCAAAACCCGGCGTACGGAATACTGGCTAATATGAGTCGGAATCCGGCGTACGAAAAGGGGGTCGGTACCCTCATAAAGAACTAAGAACAAAACTTATCAATCGATACTGTTGGCAAAGACCAAATATTCCCAAATTTATAGAACTGTTGACATCAGAAAAGCTTACTACTGTAAAGAATATGGCTACTTATGTATTTGATGGTTTTAAAATTCAAAATGACATATATTACACTCAATAAATACTAGTACTCTCCCAAGAGATGCTCTAACAACAATATTACTGTATGTGACACGTGGATTTGAAGAATGTTTCTCTTTTAAATAATTGTTTATAGTAAAACGTACACTGTTAGAAATATCATAATTAAAACTGATTTAGAATGTTAGTATATGGTACAAAATTTGATATTATGTAATGTTTGTTACTGCCATCGACCTCTGCAATTGAAAATTGTTTGTGTAATTGTATATTCATGGACCAAATGGTCTACTGTATTTGTTGAATAAACTTATATATATGGCGTTGCATTTGTAAACACCATTAAAACACCATTTTGTTGTAATATACTAGTCTTAAGACGGATGACTTCATCTAAAAAATATAAACGTCAATAGTTTCGTCGACTGAGCTTCATTTATCATAATTCCTTCAATATCTGGGGCCATAACGGCGTTGCCTCATCATCGTTTTAGATGCAAAAGCTTGTTCAAATTTTGATCGATGGGCAATAAAGTGCTTTTCAAATTCCTGATTGAAATTAATCAAATCTTTACCAACCTCTTTATACCAAATAAACTCCCTTGTTACAAACATCATCAATCATTTTTTAACAAGGAGATATCAAAGAAATAACATCTTGTATAAGTTAAATACAATCGAAACAGAATTTGCTCTCATTTTTATCATGGAGCGTATTTTGAGATATTAGATAAATATTGACTGACAATCAGCTTATTGTGTTTGATAGAAATGGAGACACATTAACGAGTATAACGAGTACTATATGTTACTGAATGGACCATTTGGTCTCTACAGTATGTTAAGGAAAGATAAAAGAGTTATAACTATGTATTTTTTCAATGTTACATTAAACGAAGATTTAAAAAGAATAACAAATCATATGGTAGCGCAATTGCTTCTAACAAATGAAAGGAGGGTTCGGGTCCCTCTCTCTGTGTTGTAAGCGAGAAGGAACGGGGGTCAGCCATCCGGACATTTGAGGTTTTCCGGACAAAACCACCATAAATATGTCATTCACGCCAACCATAGTGATTGATATCAGATGTGAATGTTGTTTCGTTTTGGATATCAATAAAGTAAAAACTTCGATATAACAGCGTTGTAAGCCAGCCTGTACGGCAGTCGCTCACATGACACGACGGTATTCCCGCACCCCCAACCCCCACCGACCCCCGTGGTCGATTGATGCCTCAAGACCATGCTAAAGCTGACATTTCGCCATCGAAGGTAATTTGAATCAGCCGTGTCGCTTGTTTAGTAATCGACGTAAACACACATTTATACTTTATTATTCTGATGTTGATTTACTTCCGGAAGTAATGCATGATATATTAGTATCAACACATGAGCGACAATATCGTCAGTAATAACGGCACTGTTTCATGCAACGCACGTTTCACATAATTCGTGATAGACGCACATTTCTACAAGAAGATTCCCCGCTGGAGATGGGGAAATCGTGTATTACTGTGAGAGCCTGACACAATGTTCACTAATATTACAAACATTGTTGGAATTTAGAGGATAATGCTCGTCATTTGGGAATATTGAATGTTAATTGTTTTGTTTTTACGAAATTAATAAATATAAAAAGCAACTGTTCACACAAACATTTTTTATTGAAGCATTTATTGAATTGATTCGTTGTTTTGACGTGTATGCGGTTTAAACGTCGTTCGTAAATGGTAAATTCCATGTATGCGATCCATGGTAAATGTGTCATTCACTACCATGGAAAATGAAATTAATTTGAAATTAAACGCTACTTCTTTTTCTACAGAAAACATAAAGCGAATGTAAATATATCATCGTAAATATTGGCAATGCCGTCATGCACTCAAGTTGCGACTGTTTTTGACCGATGGTGTTTCAAGAATTATTACCGTAGCTGTCGTTTTGTCCTTTCAAACGTAAAGTAAGTTTTATATTGTAATTATAGCGGACCTATGAACAGTATATTTGTGGCTGGTGGAAAGCAAACTAAGTGACATGCGTATGGTTTTAACGTTATCAGATAGGGCCAGACCTTTACACTATATATGGCCCTCTTTTCGGATGACAGAAGTGTAAGAGTGAGGTTTTGTGAACCTGGTATAAACCCACCACCGGCCTGTTTTGTCACTGACCGTTTCAGTTAGGTATCTCCAATGTCATCTGACAGTTCCAGTTAGGTATCCCCAATGTCAGCTGACCGTTCCAGTTCTGTATCCCCACTGACCGTTCCAGTTCGGTATCCCCAATGTCAGCTGACCGTTCCAGTTCGGTATCCCCACTGACCGTTCCAGTGCCATATCCCCCATGTCAGCTGACCGTTCCAGTTCGGTATCCCCAATGTCAGCTGACCGTTCCAGTTCGGTATCCCCAATGTCAGCTGACCGTTCCAGTTCGGTATCCCCAATGTCAGCTGACCGTTCCAGTTCGGTATCCCAATGACCGTTCCAGTTCGGTATCCCCAATGTCAACCTGTGTTGTGTTTGTGGTGCCGCATACTGTGTGTCAATCTTTCCTTGTAATTGTTGTTTGTTTAGTCCACCGTGCGTCTATCTTTCCTAGTAGTTGTTGTTTGTTTTGTCCACTGTGTTTGTGGTACCGCATATTGTGCGCCTATCTTTCCTAGTAATTGTTGTTTGTTTTGTCCACTGTGTTTGTGGTACCGCATATTGTGTGTCTATCTTTCCTTGTAATTGTTGTTTGTTTTGTCCACTGTGTTTGTGGTACCGCATACTGTGTGTCTATCTTTCCTTGTATTTATTGTTTGTTTTGTCCACTGTGTTTGTGGTACCGCATACTGTGTGTCTATCTTTCCTTGTAATTGTTGTTTGTTTTGTCGACCGTGTTCTGTGTTCTGTGAATGCTACATTTCCTGTTCGACGTTAACACCTATTTTCAAACACGTAACAAACTGTTCAGCTAACCAGTATGCGTTTAACTCGGTTGCTAATCTAATATAATATGCATACGAATTCCTGTGTGGCCAATTTATAACATAACTTGTGTGTTCTTGAAGGGCAAATTGGCAAAACATAAATGGTAATTCTTGGCAATTTTCGATCTAAATGAATCTAATTGGCTGTAAGGCGTCTTATTGACGACTCGAAGTGACGGTTTCCCACTCGGACTCGACTGGCTTTAATCAGAGATATTGGGCTTTAATGAACCTTTAAACCTAATCAGCATGAGTATTTGCCATTATCAGATCGTAGTTAGGCAATCTTATTCTGCGGAGAAATGCTGCAAGACAAATATATGTGAGAAGACGATTCAATTTATTATCCCGACAGTTTTATATATGTAGTTATAGGCACTGAATGAGGTCGACGAACTGACTGGTTACATGGCATGGGGCACCAAAAGGGGTCATTGCGTAAGTAAATCGAAGACCCTTGTTAGTTCCCCATACAGTCTTTCATTTCCTATAATTGTTACTTAGAGAACGGCATTCTTCAAAGGGGAATACAGAAAAATATGCGATAAACGGCTGTCGTCTCTTGTATATGCACGTGTTTCTCTATTCATGGTATGGCGCTTTTGTTATCAAATAGTATATTACGGTCTTTTCATACTATTCGATTGTATTCATTTTTGATTGTATATTATTCGTTCTAATTTGTATTCGAGAATAGCATTCACCCTAGATTATTATTCACCCTATATTGTATTTGTAGACGGCATCGTCCTAGAGAGCATCGTTATTTATTTATTCGTCCTAGATTGTGTTCGTCTTAGATTTTATTCGTAGATTGCATCGTCCTAGACTGTATGCGTCTTAGATTGTTTTTGTGGATGACATTGACCTAGATTGTATGCGGAGATTTCATCGTCCTAGATTGTATTCGTCCTAGATTGTATTCGTCCCAGAGTGTTTTCCTGGATTGTATTCGTCCTATGCATTATTAGAATTTTCTCGTCCGATTTTATTCGTCCTGTATTGTATTTTAACATTGTATTCGTCCTAGATTGTATTCATCCTACTTAAACTATCATCCTAGCCAACATTGACTTTTAAAGATGTTTTTATCAACTAACTTTCTTAAACTACACACAAGTTAATAAATCACCAAATTGTTTGCTGCCATCAGCATAACCATCGTGTACCCCAGTCAGATAAGAATGTTTATAAATACGAAAGTTAACACTAACATCAGAAGTAACATGAACGCTACTGTTAATAGTAATAGAGATAATGCAATATTTCACTAGTTTACTAGCTGTAACTTTGTCATGTTTTCGATCGTAGTGATACGACAGGTGTTCGAGACACATAGCCCCAACCTCAAAACACCTAGCTTCTACGGAAGACACATATAACTTCCACGTAATACACACATAACAGTACAATTCAAGACAAACACTGGGTGCTGGAGAAGTGAACACATAATTATATTGGCAAACTATTGGGTTGACTTATCATACTCTAGCATCCCTCGCTCTCAGATTAGTGGTAGGTTTGTCTTTCGACGTCATTCCTCCACCCCATGCAGCCCGGCTACCATGTGTCTATGTCTTACGTAAACTTGCCAGGATTGATACAGTACACTTTCTACCTGCCTAACGTAATTATATGTTATTCTTTTCCAGACGAAACGTGGAGTCCAACAGGGTGGTATTTATTCTGTTTGTGTATTCATTTTTATAAAAGACAGAAAATAAATAAAACAACAAAACTACGTTTCTGTTTGCTCTTCATTCTCCACAGAATACATCGGAACAATTTCAGGATGGATGTAGGCGACGATTTCCCCATTGGACACATATAAATAGTTGATAATTTTATTCCTGTTCCTAATCAACAGATTTTCCTAGCGCAGGCGATATCATATCGGGAGTTTCCGAATGTGTGCCTTTTCGTTCAAAATGGAAATACCTAATGCCCTTGAACCGTTTATTAAATTTAAATATTTCAAAAAATTATACAACATATTTATTGTAACTATATGAAACAATTACTGAAAACAAAACAGAAACTCTCTCCATTCCGTGTATCCCAGTAGTCGTTATGTAAGACGGAGATCCTGCACAAGTTGTCTGCATCAAAACCTCACACTAATAAATCGTACTGTCTAAAACTCAGACAACCCTCAAGCTTAATGTGTTCAACCACATCGTTCTGTACAGGCACGCACGTACAGTTCTATGAACAACCCCTAACCCAAACAATCGTTCTTACAATATATTTTCAAATGTTGGTTATTTATGATAAAACGGCATTTATTTGCTCCACTTGACAAGTGATCGACTCTTCAAGTGGAAAAGTGTCGATTCTCACGAATGGCGGGAGGAATACATTACTGGTTCTACCCGAGAAAATGGGGTGGTCTGCCGCTATCACAAAAAAACTGACCGTCATATCTATATGGCCTTGCAGGTGCTAAAATGACGTATAACACCATTAAAATGACGTATAACACCATTAAAATGACGTATAACACCATTAAAACAAACTAGTTTGTTGTAATATAATAGTCTTAACTCGGATGACTTCATCAAGAAAACATAAACATCAATAATTTAGTCGATTGATCTTCATTTATCATTGTTCCTTCAATATTTGGGGCCATTACGGCGTTGCCGCATCATCGTTTTTGAGGCAAAAGCTTGTTCAAATTTTGATCGATGGTAATAAAGTGCTTATCAAATTTGTAATTGAAAATGCATCAAATCTTCAGCACACTCTTATACCAATTAAGCTCCCTTGTTACAAACATCATCTATCATTTTTGAACAAGAATAAGTCAAAGATAAAAGCATAGTGTATAAGTTAAATACGATCGAAACAGAATTTGTTTTCATTTCTATCATGGAGCGTATTTTGAGATATTAGATACATATTGACTGACAATCAACTTATTGTGTTTGCTAGAAATTGAGACACATTAACGAGTATAACGAGTACTTCCTGTTGCTGAATGGGCCAGTTGGTCTCTACAGCATGCTATATGAAGCGAGTATTTAGGAATTATATTTTTTTTATTCGGTCTGTGTTACATTAAGCGACACTTAAAGAAGAATAGTTAGTCATACGGTCTATACAGTTATGTTATATTAATCGAATATTTAAGAAGGATTGTTTATATGGTCTAAACAGTGTGTTATATTTAGCGGAGATTTAAGCATTATAATTACGGATTTGGTCTGTGTTTCAATAAGCGATTGTTTGTTTTTTAAAATGGTGTTATGCGTTATATTCAGCACACATTAGGCCATTTATGGCGGTCGATTTTTTTTTGTGGAAGAGGCAGACCATCCGATTTTTCATGATTGGTTCTCATCCCCCGCCATCCGTAAGAGTCAATAGTTTTTTCACGTGACAAGTCGAAGTCCCAGTGGGATTCGAACCCTTAGCGGTGACATGCGAGAACATTTTAGAGGCCGCGCATTTACTAACCCGGCCACTGAAGCTATATTGAGCGAAGATTCAGAATTATAATAAATCATATGATCTATATATATTAAGCGAAGAATTAAGAATTATAATTATTTATTTTGTCTATGTTGTATGAAGCGAAGATTTAAGAATTATAATTATTTTGCACGTAACACGAGGGAAGTACCGAGTCGCGCCCGTCGAATGGGGACTTTAACCGTGTATCGGAGTCTATAATCCAAGCACGTTACAGAAGCATACACTTAAATGTATGTGCTACGCGTAGTAAGGATAGAGTCGTTAAACACCATTCAGACTTAAGCTGTCAAAACCATTATAGTGTTGGTTTAAACAATATTTATTTCACAATGTTCACATATATTATATACACATTATAATAGTAAGGATCTGAAAACAAGCTTATCAAAGCTTATATAAATTCATCTCCTTAAAGATGAATTATAGTGTTGAAGAAGGATGGACAATTTCATTCCGATCGATTATGAAAACAAATCTCTCTGTATAATTACATGAGAAAATAAGGAATACTTTTGTTTTAAAAACCCTGTACATGTCCTGTAACGCTTTATACATATATTGTATGTGAAAGGTTATTTCGATTTTCAGCAATATATTACTAGTAAAGATGTCTATTATTTAAGTCCGCTGTTCTTTTGTTCAAATCAAGATTGTATTTTATGTTAGTACACAAGTCTCTTAGTCCCAAAGGTTAACCTAATTATGATGATAAACAGTTGCATACTATTTGCTCTACTTCTTTCAGTTGAAACACATTTAACTTTAACATCGAATTAAAAAAACACCAAGCGTTGCGTTTTCAAATGTACTGAGTCTATATGATTCCCCGCTGGATGTCCGGGTAGTTCAGTTGGTAACGAAATTTCTTCTACCCAATGAAACCAGGTTTCATGTCTGTGTCTCGGCGTTGTTAGATAGAGAGAATGGTGATCACCCATCCAGCCACTATGAAGCTGTCATCCGCGCCAACGAAAGTGATTTTCATCAGTTGTGCAGCTTGTTTCGTATTCGTTGTAAGCGAGAATGTAAACTAGGTTTCCCCAAGGTTCTCTGGTTGCGTGAAGACCGTGCCTACGTTGTCATCTGCGCCAACGAGAGTGATGTTTTCTGTATTATGGAGTGCGTGGTTCAGTGGTAGAGCGCCGAAGTTCAGATCGAAAGATCGTGGGTTCGATTCTCGCCATGGCCATGTTATTTATCCTTGAGCAAGATAATTAATCCACATTGCTTAGTACTGGTTCTACCCAGGAAACCTGCACATAATCTTCGAAAGTGGGTGTTGCAGTATCAATAGATAGATAGATTACAATCAGAGCAAAATAAAGAAAGTTTATAAAGAGTTATAGGTGAGAGGTAGGATGGTCGCCCACCCGGGATCTCTGGTTGCTTCAAGACCACGATTAAACTATCATCTGCTCCAACGAGAGTAATTTGCATCAGGAATATATTTTGTATCTCGCAATCGACCTCAAATAATTAAAGTTTATAAGGTGAAGGTTCAGCGGTTGCTTACCCTGACACGTAGGATTTGCACTCTACAGTTCTCTGGTTGGCTCAATACCCCCGAGTAAGCTGATATCTGCGCGAACGAGAATACATTTTAGAATCTATGTATTTTGTATCATAATCGGCGTAAAATAAGGAGTGTTTAAAGAAATCATTTATATATGTGAGAAGAGTCATTCTTCGCTCACCCAGAATCGTCGGTTTCTCCCGGGTTCTCTGGCTGCCTCAATTCCACAGTAAAGCTGTCATCCTCCCCGTTATCGAAAGTGATTTGTACCACATGTGAAGCTTGGTTCATAAACGATGTAAACTGCATATTTATACTTTACTATTCTAATGTTGTTTTTATTTGCGGAGATAATTATCCTTCAGTAATGCATGATATATCAGTATCAACACATGAGTAACAATATCTTCAGTAATAACGGTACTGTTTCATGCAACTCACGTTTCACATAATTCGTGATAGACACACATGTCTACACAGATATTACCCGCTGGAGATGGGAAAGACCGTGTATTACTTTGAGAGGCTTAGAACCCTAGAACCGTGTTTAAACCCCAGCGGCCTTTTCGCCACTGACCGTTCCAAGGCGGTAGCCCTATTGTCAACCCTTTTGTGTTTGTGATGTCTTATTTGGCCTTTTATTCATTTTTAGATTTGTACTTTGTTTCTCTGTGTGTTTGTGATTGACTGTCGTCCTTGAATGCTGCTTTTCCTGTTCGATTTGTATATCTATATTTACACAGTTTTTTGTAAAAAGTGCTCACTAATATTACAAACATTGTAGGGATTTAGAGGATAATGGCATTGGGCACTTTCAATTATAGTTGTTTAAAAAAAAGTAAAAGGCAAATGTACCACATATAGGATATTTATTGAAGCATTTATTTAAGAATTTGTTTGCAATGTTCGATGTTTTTCCGGATTTAAACGCTGGTAGTAAATGGCAAATTCCATGTACACGCTTCATGGTAAATTTGTCATTTATTACCGGCGTTTAAAAAAATAGACGCTTCAATGCCGAAATTATTTGGAGAATTATAAAGAGAAAAGAGAAAAGAAGTGCAAGATGGACCACTGTCGTCTGTGTAGATGCAGACAGTGAAATAACCATTTACTATTGAGACACATCGGATGCGTGCGTCGTGCAGCTTTTGCAGTGAGTTCGCCTCCTTCAAAAATGAATTTTATTCGAAATTAAACTCTGTTATGTTTTTCAAGAGAAAGAATAAAGTGAATGTAAATATATATCATGATATGCCCGTAAATACTGACCACGCTGTCATGCATGCAGCACGTTGCAACTGATTCGGAGTGTTGACGTACTTTGGTGTTTGTAGCAATATGATCATCGATTTCGTCAATTCAAAAAACAGGAACGTTTTGTTGTGGGATGGGTGGGGTGTAGAACTGGAGGTGTGGCTGAGTGTGGGTGTGATGGGATTGGTGGGTTGTTGGTTGAGGTGGGGTGGGGTTTGGTTGTGGTGGGAATGGGCAATGATGTGGCTGATTGGCTGGTGTAGGGATGTCAACACTTAATTTGGCACAATATTGGGTAGGTCAACCATACTGTAGCATCTGTCTCTCTCAAATAAGTGAGAGCTTATGATACCCACCAACCTCAATCACCCCACATCCATCCCCGGCTTCCCTGTTTCCATATATTGTGTAAACATGCCAGAGTTGATACAGTACACTTGTTACCTGCTTAATGTAAATACAGTCATATTTTGTCAGAAAAATCTTTGAGTCCAACAGTGCTGTACTTATTTTCTTACTGTATTAATCAAGGCAGAAAACAAAACAGTAACTCTTTCCATTCCATGTATCCCAGTAGTCGTTCTGTGCAAGTTGTCTGCAAACGAAAATCCATAATAATCAATCGTAGTGTCTGCAACCTAGACAAACATCAATCGTATTGTGTACAACCACACACCCATCAATGGTTTTGTGTAGAAACGCGGTCGCGAACGCACGCACACGCATACGCACACACCCACACAGACACGTTTACACGTAAAACCCCACTTGTCAAGTGAACGATTTGTCAAGTTTGAAAGTGTTCTTATGGAAGGCGGAAGCAATACAGTACTTGTTTTACCACGTAAAATAGGGTTGTGTGCCTCTTCCACAAGAAAATCGACCGTCAAATATGGCCTTGCCTGTGCTAAAAATGACGTAAAACATAATTCAAACCAACTAATTTGTTGTAATATATTAGTATTAACTGAGATGACTTCATCTAGAAAACATGAACGTCAATAGTTTACTCGATCTTCATTTATCATTGTTCCTTCAATATTTGGGGCCATTACGGCGTTGCCGCATCATCGTTTTTGAGGCAAAAGCTTGTTCATATTTTGATCGATGGACAATAAAATGCTTTTCAAATTCCAAATTGAAATTCATCAAATCCTTAGCAAACTCTTTATGCCAATTAAGCTCCCTTGTTGCAATCATCATCTATCATTTTTGAACAAGAATAAATCAAAGAAAAAAGCATCGTGTATATGTTAAATATAATCGCAACAGTATTTGTTTTCATTTCTTAGATTGTACTCGTACAGTATATTCGTCCTAGATTGTATTCGTAGTTATCATCGCCCTATGATGTATTCGTCCTACAAGATTGTATTCGTCCTAGATTATATTCGTTCTAAATTTGTTTTCGTAGATTGTATTCGTCCTAGTGGTTGCATTCGTTTTAAATTATAGTTGTATATTACATCGTCCTTGATTGTATTCGCCCTAGATTGCTTTTGTGTTTTTGTAGATTGCATTCATCCTAGGTTGTATTCATCCTAGCCCTCAATGGTTTATTCTCTTGTTACTCTGGCTTCTGCCAAGTCATCGAGTACCTTCATTGTGGCTTTCTAGGCTTTTTTATTTTTATTTATATATTCACGAGCATCTAGGTGTTTTACTTATATTGCCTTTTAACGCTGCCTTGTTGGTTAGAACATATTTCATGGCGAGTTTTCTTTATTTACAATGTCCCATTTAATTGGTATGACAATAGGGTAAGTGTGAGGTTTGGTGCACCCTAGAACCTGGTTTAAACCCCCAGTGGCCTTTTTGGCCACTGACCGTTCCAAGGCGGAAGCTTTATTGTCAACCCTTTTGTCTTTGTGATGTCGTTTGCATTTTTTATTACTTTTGCCTTCTCGTTTGTCTGTTTGCGTGTTTGTTTTTGTGTTTTGTGGTGGACTGTCGTCATTGAATGAGGCCTACTTTCCTTGTCCGATTTTTATATCTTTCTTTTGCTATTTAGATTGTATTCTTCCATGCTTGTATTCTTATTTGTATTCGTTAAACATTGCATTCGTCCTATATTGTATTCAACCTAATTGAACATACTTCCTAGATTATATTTGCTTTTAAGGAAGTTTATCATTAACTAACTCTCTTAGACTATATACACAAGTAAATGAATCATACCTAATTGTTTGCTGCCATAAGATGACGTGTACCCCAGTCAAATAATGTTTATTTATATGAAAGTTAATACTAACATCATCAGCAACATGATAGCTACTATGGTAATAGAGATAATGTAATATTTCATGATCTGATAAGTTTAGTGGCTGCCATTTTCTCTTATTTGGATATTAGGGGGGCAGTGCTCAGTTTCGCCACAGACATATTAATAAACAGATCGGAAACTTCCTACCTTAACCAAAAAAGTAACCAAAATATCACGTGGCACCTTAACCTTTCCTTCTATCTTCTCTCTCGATTATTCACTGATTTTGATGAGATTACATTCAAAAGATTCATAGTGAATAGCAAAATGGGATTATAATAATTTAAGTTTTTTTTTTCAAAATAAGAAATTGTATAAAAAGATGTTTAAAGTTAAAACATGTCATAATTTTTCGCTTTTCTATTACAAATCAAGGTTTTGACATCAAAAGTTTCCATCAAACTCCTTTATTGCTCTAGATGTAAGGCAACACAAAATACTATCATTGGAAAGAAAATTTAAATTGTAATGTGATTTGTCATGAATGAAACTTGTATCTATAAAACTCTACATGATATGTGTGTTTAAATTTGGGAAATATTTTGTGACATTTTCGCACTATGCCACCTGAAATATAGATACTTTTCGTAGTGTCCAATCTATTTGTTATTAGGTCTGTGGTTTCCCACAAATGTCCTTGGTGTACATCAGAAAGAAAACAACTAAGTATCATTTAGGTCCATGGATGGTATTGATAATAATTATGAAGTGCAAGTTCGATGTATTTTTCTGTTTTATTTTGATATCATGGAATATGCCTTCATTGTTTTTTTTGAGGCTATAAATAGAAAAACGCGAAACTATCAGAAACGTCAAAAAAATAGCAAAATTGGCTGATTTTGCCTCACGGGCTCATCAATTTGGAATAACTTCTTAAAAAGCCGCTGAAGGCATGTAGACTTTCCTGATATGCAAGAACATAACGAATGAGTGCAGAAATGACCCTGATATGCTGACGATTGTTTTCTGTCATTTATTGACATTTCAAATATTGGTATGATTGCATTTTAAGCTTGTTTTTAGAAGGGGTAGTTGTTATCTGAAAGGAATGAAGCAAACATTTAAAGAAAATGCTTGTTGGTACATTTATTTGGTTATAAAAAACATCGGTAATTTAATGGCCTTCAAGGAAATGTATGATCCAATGGTGGTTTGATATTATTTTGCAAAAGGATTCATGCTAAGGGCTTGTCATGGGTTTGATTGTTGAGAATTGGACATTAAACTGTGGATGTCCACTAGAGGTACGACATGTGTTGGAGAAAATGGTCTTTATAAACACAGTGGCTGGAAAAAAAAAAGTACAACAAACTTAGAATTAAATGCATAAATAAAAGTTCACGAATATCAGACAGTTATGCAGTGTAAAAACTGTTTACACTTATGATGTGTACATAATACATGTGCTAGGCCTTAGTTCCCACGTAATACACACATATATTCCACGTAATACACACATAGCTTGAACCTAATACACAAATGGCTTCCACGTAATACACAAATAGCTCCCGCATAAAACACACACACAGCTACTACGTAATACACACACACACAGCTAACACGTAATCCACACATAGCACCCACGTAATACACACATAGTTCCACGTTATACACAAATAGCTCTCACATAATACACACAAAGCTACCACGTAATACACAAATAGCTTCCACATAATACACACACAGCTACAACGTAATATACACGAACATGACAAATATGACACGCTGTTCATACTGCATGTGCTAGGCCTTAGCACCCACGTAACACACGCATAGCTCCCAAGTAATACATACATAGCTCCCACGTAATACACACATAGCTCCCACGTAATACATACATATCTCCCACATAATACACACACATCTACAACGTAATACACAAATAACTTCCACGTAATACACAAATAGATCCAACATACACACACACATTACAAATATGACATGTTGCATGTTTATGTTGGAATTGTTGGAGTAGACAGGGCTATATGCTGCCCAAGCACACACCGATGAAGCTCAGTCTTCAACCTCAAAAGACTGCCATGTGTCCCACAGATTATTTGATAAACCAAGAGGAGCATCCCAATCTATCAGAGTAGTGGGAGGCTTGTGCCCCACACCATCCCGACCACAGTTCCAGTTCGGTATCCCCAATGACCGTTCCAGTTCGGTATCCCCAATGACCGTTCCAGTTCGGTATTCCCAATGTCAACCCTTGTTGTGTTTGTGGTGCCGCATACTGTGTGTCTATCTTTCCTTGTAATTGTTGTTTGTTTAGTCCACCGTGCGTCTATCTTTCCTTGTAATTGTTGTTTGTTTTGTCCACCGTGCGTCTATATTTCCTTGTAATTGTTTTTTGTTTTGTCCGCTGTGTTTGTGATGCCGCATACTGTGCGTCTAACTGTCCTTGTAATTGTTGTTTGTTTAGTCCACCGTGCGTCTATCTTTCCTTGTAATTGTTGTTTGTTTTGTCCACCGTGCGTCTATATTTCCTTGTAATTGTTGTTTGTTTTGTCCACTATGTGTGTGGTGCCGCATACTGTGTGTCTAACTGTCCTTGTAATTGTTGTTTGTTTAGTCCACCGTGCGTCTATCTTTCCTTGTAATTGTTGTTTGTTTTGTCCACCGTGCGTCTATATTTCCTTGTAATTGTTGTTTGTTTTGTCCACTATGTGTGTGGTGCCGCATACTGTGTGTCTATCTTTCCTTGTAATTGTTGTTTGTTTAGTCCACCGTGCTTCTATCTTTCCTTGTAATTGTTGTTTGTTTTGTCCACCGTGCGTCTATATTTCCTTGTAATTGTTGTTTGTTTTGTCCACTATGTGTGTGGTGCCGCATACTGTGTGTCTATCTTTCCTTGTAATTGTTGTTTGTTTAGTCCACCGTGCTTCTATCTTTCCTTGTAATTGTTGTTTGTTTTGTCCACCGTGCGTCTATATTTCCTTGTAATTGTTGTTTGTTTTGTCCACTATGTGTGTGGTGCCGCATACTGTGTGTCTAACTGTCCATGTAATTGTTGTTTGTTTTGTCCACTATGTGTGTGATGCCGTATACTGTGCGTCTATCTTTCCTTGTAATTGTTGTTTGTTTTGTCCACCGTGCGTCTATCTTTTCTTGTAATTGTTGTTTGTTTTGTCCACTGTGTTTTGTGTTCTGTGAATGCTACATTTCCTGTTCGACGTTAATACCTATTTTCAAACACGTAACAAACTGTTCAACTATCGTCGAGTATGTGTTTAAGCGAGCTTATCTATACGAATTCCTGTGTGGCCAATTTGTAACATTACTTGTGTGTTCTTGGGGGACAAATTGGCAAAACTTAAATGGTAATTCTGGGTAATTCTCGATGTAAATTAATCTAATTGGCTGTAAGGCGTTTTACTGACGACTCGACGTGACGGTTACCCTCTCGGACTCGATTGGCTTTAATCAGAGATGGTGGGCTTTAATGAACCTTTAACTCTAATCATCATGAATATTGGCCATTATCAGATCGTAGTTAGGCAATCTTATTCTGCGGCGAAATGATGTAAGACAAGTGTATATGGGAAGACGAGTCAAGTTATTTTCAAGACAGTTTTATATATGTAGTTAAAGGCACTGAATGAGTCGACGAACCGACTGGTTACATGGCGTTGGGCACCAAATAGTCGTCATTGTGCTAGAAAATTGAGACGACCCTTGTTGCTTCCCCATGCCCGATTTATATCGTTCTTGTTCGCCTATTATTACTTAGAGAACGGCATTATTCAAAGGAAACAAACGCGACAAACTGATATTGCCACTTATATATTCACTTGTTTCACTATTTCTGGTATGGTATTTTTATCATCTTATATATGAGAGCCATATCGTACTAATCGCTTGTATTTATCCTGTATTCGTCCTAGATTGTATTCGTAGATAGTATTCGCCCTAGACTTTACTCCTAGATGGCATCCTTCTAGATTGTACTCGTACATTATATTCGTCCTAGATTGTATTCGTAGATAGCATCGTCCTATAAAGTTTTCTTCATAGATTGTGTTCGTTCTAGATTATATTCGTAGATTACATCGCCCTTGATTGTATTCTTTCTAGCTTGTTTTGTGTATTCGTAGATTGTATTCTTTTTAGCTTGTATTCGTAATTGTATTCGTTGACGATTGAATTCGTCCTATATTGTATTCACTCTAACTGAACATACTTCCTAGACTATGTGTGCTTTTAATGATGTTTATCATTAAGTAACTCTCTTAGACTATATGCACAAGTTAATAAATCATGTAATACACACATAGCTCCCACGTAATACACATATAGCTTCCATGTTATACATACGTAACTCCCACGTAGTACACACATATCTCAAACCTAATACACATACCTCTTACATAATACAAACATAGTTCAAACGTAATACACACAGCTCTCATGTAATACACACACATATCTCCCACGTAGTACACACACATCACTCAAATAATGCACACATAGTTCCCATGTAATACACACATAACTCCCAAGTAATACACACACAGCTCCCAAGTAAAATACACATAGTTTCCACGTAATGCGCGAATAGCTCCCACATAATATACACATAGGTTCCACGTAATACACACACAACGATGAGATATTGTATGTTTATGTTGGAATTGTGCGCGTACTGTAGTAGACAGGGCTATATGTAAACATAAAGCCCTGTCTACGAAGGAGTTGGTGTTGTTAACGGCTCATCAACACATTTTAGGTTATTTAGAGACGCCCCGCCATCCAGTGAGAGGGCATGGATACATTTAAATTCAGGCCCCTGTCCTACTCTTACTGACGGATATAGTCATATGGTTCTTTAACGTGCTCGGGTGGTAGACTACGATACACAGGACTGCCTGGTGTACGTCCCCATCTGACGGACGAGGCTAAGGTAAAACATCTTGCCCATGAACACACAATTCAGTGGCTTTGGTGAGTCTTCAACCAGAGTAATCATTTAAAGTCCACCTTGATATCTACTGGGCCACGCCATACCATCTACCATATGTTTGTAAATATTTTTGTTGCAATAGTATCTACAATTAGTAATATGCACATTTTGTTTTGAATACTGAATGATTTTAGGTATGCAAGTTTTGTAAAAATAATTACGGGACGCCGCGAGCTTTAAAGAAAGATTGCCATGTGTCCCTTTAATAAACAAAATAGTAACATTACTATGTCAATTGACAAATGTTATGGCATGTAACAGTAAACATGTAGGTGTGGGGTATATCGGGGTGGGGGTTGGGGGCTGCAGAAATGAACACATAATTTGATAACAAATTGGGTAGGCCAACTCTAGCATCCCTACCTCTCAGATTAGTGGGAGGCTTGTCCACCAAACCGGCTACCAATTTTTTATATCTTGTGTAAACTCACGAGGGTTGATACATTACACTTGCTATCTGCTTTAAAGCAAATACAGTTATACATTTTCAGAGGAGACGTGGAGCCCAACAGGGTTGTATTTATTTATTTTTCGTTTTATTCAAGACCGAGAAAGAAATCGAAAAACAAAACAAAGTTCAACAATACACACAATCAAATTAAGCCATAGTATCAGGAGACTTGACCCATCAACGCAACCTTTCAGTGTAATTTGTTATTTGATTATAATATAAAATCAACAATTAACGGCCAAACAATATTGTTTGATGATTCTTATCAATGCAGTTTTATGAGTTATGTTAGAGAATATAGTCTTACTGGGAATGCCATGAAACACAATTATTTATTGAAACTTCTTTCCTAACTGCACACCAATCTCCACAGATTACATCGAAACAAATTCAGGATGTAGGCGACGATGTTCCCCATCGGAAACATATAAAGATTTGATGATTTTATTCCTATTCCTAATCAACATATTTCCCTGGGTCAGGCGAGTCATATCGTGAGTTTCTGAATTTGTGCCTTTTTTCAAAATAGAAATACCGCACGCCCTTGAATTTCAATATTTCAAAAAACGTTTAAATAGATTTATTACAACGATTCCTATAAACAGAATGGTAACTTTTTCTATTTCATGTATCCCAGTAGTCGTTCTGTAAGATGGAGATGCAGCATAAGTAGTCTTTCAACGAAAATCCATAATAATCAATCGCAGTGTCTGCAACTCGCAGTGTCTGCAACATAGACAAACATCAATCTTATTGTATACAACAATACACCCGACAATCTTTCCGCGTACACACGCGGGAGCGAGCGTAGGCGCGAACGCATACACACACACACACACACACACACACACACACATCCGATCGTTCTATGTACAACCCCAAACGTTCTTCCCAAATAATTATTTTCAAATATTGTTCTATTATGATATAATTACATGTACTAGCTTCACTTGTCATGAGGTCGACTTGTCAAGTGGGTAAGTGTCGGTTCTTATGTGTGACTGGAGGATTACAGAGTACTTGTTCTACCCAGGAAAATTGGGTGGTATGCCTCTACCACAAGAAATTTCAGCGTCATATATGGCCTTTCATGACGTAAAACGCCATTAAAACAAACTATTTCGTTGTAATATACTAGTTTTAACTCGGATGACTTCATCTAGAACACATCAACATCAATAGTTTCGTCGATTGATTTTCATTGATCATTATTCCTTCAATATTTCGGGCCATTACGGCGTTGCCGTATCATCGTTTTAGAGGCAAAAGCTTGTTCAAATTTGATCTATGGGCAATAAAGCGCTTTTCAAATTTGTAATTGAAATTCATCAAATCCTTAGCAACAAGAATAACGAAAAAACATCTCGTAAATACGATCGAAACAGAATGTTTTCATTTCTATCATGGAGAGTATTTTGAGATATTAGATAAATATTGACTGACAATCGGCTGATGCTGTTTGCTAGAAATGGAGACACATTAACGAGTATAAGAGTACTTCCTGCTGATGAATGGACAATTTGGTCTCTACAGCATGCTATATAAATCGAGGATTCGAGAATTGGTCTATGTTATCTTAAGCGAAAATTTAAGGAGAAGAATTAAACATATGGTCTAAACAGTTATGTTATATTTAGCGAAGATTTAATAATTTTAATTATTTTTGGTCTATGTTGTATGAAGCGAAGATTTAATAATTATAATTAGTTTTGGTCTATGTTGTATGAAGTGAAGATTTAATAATTATAATTATTTTTGGTCTATGTTGTATGAAGCGAAGATTTAATAATTATAATTATTTTTAGTCTATGTTGTATGAAGCGAAGATTTAATAATTATAATTATTTTTGGTCTATGTTGTATGAAGCGAAGATTTAAGAATTATAATTGGTTTTGGTCTATGTTGTATGAAGCGAAGATTTAATAATTATAATTAGTTTTGGTCTATGTTGTATGAAGCGAAGATTTAATAATTATAATTAGTTATGGTCTATGTTGTATGAAGCGAAGATTTAAGAATTATAATTTTTTTTGGTCTATGTTGTATGAAGCGAAGATTTAATAATTATAATTATTTTTGGTCTATGTTGTATGAAGCGAAGATTTAATAATTATAATTGGTTTTGGTCTATGTTGTATGAAGCGAAGATTTAATAATTATAATAAGTTTTGGTCTATGTTGTATGAAGCGAAGATTTAATAATTATAATAAGTTTTGGTCTATGTTGTATGAAGCGAAGATTTAAGAATTATAATTTTTTTTGGTCTATGTTGTATGAAGCGAAGATTTAATAATTATAATTATTTTTGGTCTATGTTGTATGAAGCGAAGATTTAAGAATTATAATTATTTTTGGTCTATGTTGTATGAAGCGAAGATTTAATAATTATAATTGGTTTTGGTCTATGTTGTATGAAGCGAAGATTTAATAATTATAATTATTTTTGGTCTATGTTGTATGAGGCGAAGATTTAATAATTATAATTAGTTTTGGTCTATGTTGTATGAAGCGATGATTTAATAATTATAATTAGTTTTGGTCTATGTTGTATAAAGCGAAGATTTAAGAATTATAATTATTTTTGGGAAGCGAAGATTTAAGAATTATAATTATTTTTGGTCTATGTTGTATGAAGCGAAGATTTAATAATTATAATTGGTTTTGGTCTATGTTGTATGAAGCGAAGATTTAATAATTATAATTATTTTTGGTCTATGTTGTATGAAGCGAAGATTTAATAATTATAATTAGTTTTGGTCTATGTTGTATGAAGCGAAGATTTAATAATTATAATTAGTTTTGGTCTATGTTGTATGAAGCGAAGATTTAATAATTATAATTAGTTTTGGTCTATGTTGTATGAAGCGAAGATTTAATAATTATAATTAGTTTTGGTCTATGTTGTATGAGGCGAAGATTTAATAATTATAATTATTTTTGGTCTATGTTGTATGAAGCGAAGATTTAATAATTATAATTAGTTTTGGTCTATGTTGTATGAAGCGAAGATTTAAGAATTATAATTATTTTTGGTCTATGTTGTATGAAGCGAAGATTTAAGAATTATAATTATTTTTGGTCTATGTTGTATGAAGCGAAGATTTAAGAATTATAATTAGTTTTGGTCTATGTTGTATGAAGCGAAGATTTAAGAATTATAATTATTTTTGGTCTATGTTGTATGAAGCGAAGATTTAAGAATTATAATTATTTTTGGTCTATGTTGTATGAAGCGAAGATTTAATAATTATAATTATTTTTGGACTATGTTGTATGAAGCGAAGATTTAAGAATTATAATTATTTTTGGTCTATGTTGTATGAAGCGAAGATTTAAGAATTATAATTATTTTTGGTCTATGTTGTATGAAGCGAAGATTTAATAATTATAATTATTTTTGGTCTATGTTGTATGAAGCGAAGATTTAAGAATTATAATTATTTTTGGTCTATGTTGTATGAAGCGAAGATTTAAGAATTATAATTATTTTTGGTCTATGTTGTATGAAGCGAAGATTTAATAATTATAATTATTTTTGGTCTATGTTGTATGAAGCGAAGATTTAATAATTATAATTAGTTTTGGTCTATGTTGTATGAAGCGAAGATTTAAGAATTATGCTTATTTTGCACGCAACACAATGGTAGTTACCGAGTATCGCTCGTCGAATGGGAACTTAAACCAAGTGGTCCCGTGTATCGGAGGCTATCATCCGAGCACGTTAACGAAGCATACGAATTAAACGTATGTGCGATTAAGGTTAGAGCCGTTGAATATCATTCAGATTAAAACAGTCAAAACCATTTCTATTTTTAAAAAAGGTATAAAGAAGAATGGAGAATTACATTCCGATCGATTATGAAAACAATCCCTTAGAAAAGAAGTTATACTTTTGTTTTAATTTCCCTGTACATATCATGTTACACTTTATACCTGTACTGTGTGTGTGTAAGGTTATTTCGATTTTCAGCAATGTGTTACTAGTAAACATGTCTTACTCTAATCAATATAAATTATACAAAGTACATTTAAAAACGCAATATTTTTGATTTTCTTTTATTTATTGTCCATTGTTCTTTTTTTGATTAAATCAATTATTGCATTTTATATTGGTACACAAATCTTAGTCCAAAAGGTTAACCAAATTATGACGATTAACAGTTGCATACTATTTGCTCTACTTCTTTCAGTTAAAACACGTATAACTTTAACATCTTCAGCATTTCTAAAAATTAAAAATGCAAAAAAACAAATGTTGCGTTTTCAAATGTACTGAATGTATGTGATTTCTCGCTGGGCGTCCGGGTAGTTCAGCTGGTAACGCAATTGCTTCTACCCACTGCAAACAGGTTTCGGGTCTGTGTCTCTGCGTTGTTAGATAGATGGTATGGTGATCACCCATCCGGACAAGTAGGTTTTCCCGAGCAAAACCACGATAAAGCTGTCATCCGCGCCAACCAGAATCAGTTGCATCAGTTGTGTATCTTGTTTCGTAGTCGCGGCCTTGTAAGCGAAAATGTAAGGTGGTCGCTCACCCTGACACTAGGTTTCCCCAAGGTTCTCCAGTTGCTTAAAGACAGGCTTATGTTGTCATCTGCGCCAAAGATAGTGATTTTCTGTATTGCAATCAGTGCAAAATAAAGAAAGTTTATAAAGAGTTATAGGTGAGAGGTAAAGGTAGAGTGGTCGCCTACCCGTGATATATATGTATGTGGGAAGTGTCATTCGTCTCTCACCCGGACACGTAGGTTTCCTCCTGGTTCTGTGGCTGCCTCATTTTTACACTAAAGCTGCCATCCCCGTCATTGTGATTTGTACCAGATGTGAAGCTTGTTTCGTAATCTATGTAAAATATATAGGTATACATTAATATTCTGATGTTGCTTTTATTTGCGGAAGTAATAGTCCTGCAGTAATGCATGTATATCAGTATCAGCACAGGAGCTATAATAACGGCACTGTCTCATCCAACTCACGTTTAACATAATTCGTGTATTAATTTGGGTGAATTACACAATTTTTATGTGTTCATTAACATTACAACCATTGTAGGAATTTAGCGGATAATGCACGTCATTTGGGCACTTTCAATTTTAATTTTTTTTTACGAAAAATAGTGTTTACAAAAAACTTTTGAATGCAGAGCATGCTCTGAGATCGACATTCCATGTCGAGCTGAGTTTTAAATGCAGAACCAGCTATGAGATCGACATTCAATGTCGATTTGAGTTGTGAATACAGAGCTAGCTATAATGTCGACATTCCAAGTCGTAATGAGATTTGAGATCTAATTTCAAAGTCAAGATTAGCAGAGGTAGCTATGTGCTCGACCTGTAGTGTCGAGATGAGATGTGAATGCAGAGCTAGCTATGAGATGGACATTTAATGCTGAGCTGAGCTTTGAAGTCAGTGTCACAAAATGTCACGGGTAGAGCGTACTGGTCGTATATAGCTCTTGTTATCGGTTACACCCAAAATCTATTGTTCGAGTTGAAACAATTTCACAATATTCATGATCTATTCATGTAACACGTAAAAGCGTGCACATTTTAAGTGGCCGCCAGAGAGGCCGTGTCATAAGTTTAGTTTTGTGCTAATGCATGTAAACGGATAGGTATATTTTCCTTAAACGGCAAAATTGTATAAGGGCCTCGCGTGTAGATTCAATACTGTAGATTTAGCCACGTTTGTCACGGACTGAACGGGGCAAATAATGATTTGGGCGTAATGTTTGCTATAAAACCCATTGTCTTCTAGCTTTCGCCGGGATCATCGAAAGTACTTTGTTGGAACAGAGATTGGACGGCAAATTTCACAGGCAACATGTGGTTAGTAGTTTTATTAAACTTTTATCGTATATTTGTATTCAGTGGGCGGCGCCATCTTGTTTGACGGTTACGACATCCGGTTAGCATTGATGTTTCTCAAACATAACTTTAGACTAGCATATGATTTGAAGTGACTTTATTAGATGTAATTATGGTAATTGATCATTAATTGTAAAACAATATTAATTTGATAACAGTGGATAATAGGTGCATTAATTAACGTTGGCGTATAATTCAGTGATTGTAATACACGATTGTTAACATTAGTTAACAATGAGATGAGTGACACGAATAAATGCGTGCATGCATAACTCAGTGAGTGTAATATATGAGTAATTTGATCATGTTTATATTACATGTATTAAGGGCATTGATTAACAGCGACGTACATAGCGTATACATGGCGTTGTAGAATATGTATACATTGCTACTAATCATTAGTACAGCTTACATATATTGATTGAATAATGATTTGTTTGGGTAATGATAATTATGCAAGATTGTTATGTTTGTCAACCGACATCTAAAACGTATGTATAATTACAGCCTAAGCCATCCAGGATATAAGCCATCCAGGATATAAGCCATCCAGGGTTGGATATTAGCCATCCAGGTGTGGATCTAAGCCATCCAGGATATAAGCCATCCAGGGTTGGAGTAAGCCATCTAGGTTTGGATATCCAGGAGTGGAGCTAAGCTTCCACGACTAACGTTACAAGCGGTGGAGACGGTCCCCGTACCTGCGCAGCCAGGTTTTACTAACGACAACCCCCGGGACACAAGGTGGGCCCGTTACCAGTCCTCACTGGAGGAATATCATTCACAATCTCAGTGGAGATTAACTATCATTGCATCGCGTCATCAACCCTTACAGAAGGCATTTGATGACAATCATCCATTGAATTCGCGCATCATCGTCTTCATGAGCTCTCGCGCATCACAGTTATCGCGCTAGATCAACATTGTTATAGCTTTAACAACACTTTAGTGTCTTAGACATTCAGTATTTATAACAATACTAAGAACGTCTTAAACGTTC
This sequence comes from Cyrtodaria siliqua, assembly GCA_037043455.1. Taxonomy (NCBI): domain Eukaryota; kingdom Metazoa; phylum Mollusca; class Bivalvia; order Adapedonta; family Hiatellidae; genus Cyrtodaria; species Cyrtodaria siliqua. Next base: position 58,915 of record JAWPHD010006645.1, on the reverse strand, counting down.
AGGAGAACATTCTTTTCATAGTTCATTTGTGTATTCGCTTGTTTTTTTAGATAATTGTATATATATTAAACATATTTTAAAAGTTGCATTAAATTTATGTAAATGCATTCACCGTCATTGATTCTTTCCTGAGTTAGCCATACCACTAAGGTCATCCTGTGACAACTGGTTTTCAGAGTAGTGGGATTTTGGGCGACTACGGAGGGAAAGAATCAATAAGTGATCTTTATTATGATATACTAAATCTCTACTTATTATTTTAGAATTGTGTACCACCCTCTGATCCATCAAGGCGACTGTCGACGATCACGGCCACAGCTTGGAAGACAAGTCAAGACACGACAAGGGTAGGGTGAGTCCAAACTGTTGTTTTGTCCGTTCTTTCCTTGGCGCGAGGTCGCAGTGGTCTACACGAGTGGGTCTGAGGCACTTTTGCTCAATAATTTGGGTGTTTGTTTTACCTCCCTTGATATACACATAGTATCCAATTAGGTTGGCGAACAAGACGTTCTACTCATGTTGTGACACTCGAGTATACTTATATTGATGGGAGAAGTAAATATACATGTACATGTTATGCACATTTCTATGATTGTTTAAGGTTATGTCCAATATCAAATATAGATATTTTATGTAGTGTATATGTTGTGTGGAAGCTAGATACTATCTATACATAACCGTTAGGAGTTAGCGCTAGTACAAATGTGTATGTACCTTGTCCTATGATGATGCCCAGGTATTTACTGAGGACACAGTGACTTACCATTAGTAGTTAGTTGAGTAGAATTATTAGTGATGTGTGTATTGTAATTATTGTAGTGTGTAGTTCACAATGTCTATAACCATGACGTCCATAAAGGATCTTACGGAAATGGGTAAGGAGTTAGGGTATGCTGGAGAGGAGCTTAGAACCTTTGTTAAAGACGAACAGGCTAGGGAAAGGGAATTTAGACTTAAGGAAAGAGAATTAGAGAAAGATAGGCTAGAATTTGAAAGTAGGTTAGCTAAAGAGAAGCGAGATGAAGAAAGTAGACTAGCCACAGAGAAGCTAGAATTAGAAAGTAGATTAGCTAAAGAGAAGCTAGATGCTGATAAAGAGAAGCTAGAATTAGAAGGCAGGTTAGCTAAAGAGACGCGAGATGATGAAAGCAGAATAGTAAGGGAGAAGCAAGAGTTAGAACATGAGAGGTTCGAAACAGATGGTAGACTAGCTAAGGCTAAGATGATAATGGAAAGGGAGCAAAAAGAGTTTGATCATAAGTTAGCTTTAGAGTTGGAAGCAGCTAAGACACATAGTAAGGAAAGTAAAACTGAAGGGAAAGATAGTTATTCTGGGAAGGTAAAAGGTTCGAAGTTACCATACTTTGATGCTGACAAAGATAACATGGACAGTTACTTGTTACGGTTCGAGCGTTATGCTGAGTTACAGGAATGGACCAAAGATAAGTGGGCAGTTCATTTAAGTGCGTTATTGAGAGGCAAGGCCTTAGATGTATTTTCTAGATTACCTAGTGTAGATGCTCTTGACTATGACAAGTTAAAGGATGCGCTTTTAAAGAGATTTGAGTTAACTGAAGAAGGTTTTAGAAAGCGGTTTAGAGCTTGTCTGCCTGAGAAAGGCGAGTCATTTATTCAGTTTATTAGTAGATCTAGAAATTACTTAGATAGGTGGTTAGAGTTAGGGAAAGTAGCGCAGACTTATCAGGGCCTCATAGATTTCTTGTTGCGGGACCAGCTATTCAATGTTTGTAGTAGAGATCTGTTCTTATTTCTGAAAGAAAGAAAATTAGCTAGTGTAGGAGAAATGGCAACACAAGCAGATCAGTTTGCCGAGGCTAGAGGCGGAGCTCATAATGTAGTGTCGAAAGACAGAACTTTTAGAGATAGGCAAGGGGACGATCATAAACAGAAAGGCCAGAGTGGAAACTATAGAGGTGGAGGTAGTTCGATGGGTTCTAGAGGAGGTAGCAATAGTGGTAACATAGGTAGACCTTTTATTCGTTGTCGTCACTGTAATGGAAATCATGCTTCACATGAGTGTAGGAAAGCGGTGAAAGTGTCCGCTGTCGTAGACAATTTTAGTGACAATAGTAGAGGGGACAACCATGTAGGTAGTCCGAACCAAGGTTTTAACAACCCATGGAATTTCGGTAGAGGTAGAGGTGGTCAAAACCGAGGTAGAGGTAGTAATAGTCCGGTTATTAAAACCGAGAGTAGTAGCTGTTGTGTAAAAGCGGATGGTGTAATGACGAAGATCGGAACATGTCTCTTTCCGTATGCAAATCTTCCAACGGCAGATGGTAGAGTGAATGGCACGGACGTAATTGTAATGAGGGATACAGGTTGTACAGGTGTGGTAGTTAGGCGTAGTTTAGTTACGGATGACCAGTTGGTAGGTAAACAGTCACCGTGTATGTTGTTAAATAAGTCGGTAGAGCACGTGCCAATAGCGAGAATAGAGGTAGATACACCTTTCTTTAAAGGGACTACAGAGGCACTATGTATGGATGACCCGATGTATGATTTAACGATAGGGAACATAGATGGTTCAGCACTTCCGGTAATGTCCGATTTTAGAAGTAGCATAAGTAATGCCGTAGAGACTAGAGCGCAGGTTCAGAAGCAAGCTCAGGCTTATAGAAAATTAAAGGTTCCTGCAGCCGTAGGTGACATATCCAAAGCGGAGTTTATAGAAGCACAAACTCAAGACGAGTCATTAGGTCCTTGTAAGGTGAAGGCCAAGGATGGTGTAGTGAAGAAGTGTAAAGGGTCCGGTAGTTGTAAGTTTGTACATAAGAATAGGTTATTGTACAGAGAATTTGAAGATAGTGGTAGTAGACAGTTTCACCAATTAGTGGTACCTACCCAGTATAGAACGACAGTGCTTAAGGTAGCTCATGAGTCGATTATGGGAGGTCATTTAGGCGTAAAGAAAACGTCAGATAGAGTATTGGCAGAATTTTATTGGCCAGGCGTTAGTGGAGATGTAACTAGGTATTGTAGGTCCTGCGATGTATGCCAAAGGACAGTACCAAAAGGTCGAGTGACCAAAGTACATTTAGGTCAGATGCCACTGATAGATACACCATTTAAGCGGGTAGCCGTAGACATAGTTGGACCAATTTTTCCAGTGTCGGATAGGAAAAATAGGTACATTTTAACCATGGTAGACTATGCAACTAGGTATCCGGAGGCAGTAGCATTGCCCTCAATTGAAACTGAGAGAGTAGCTGAGGCATTAGTTGATATGTTCAGTAGGCTAGGTGTACCAGAGGAAATGCTGACTGATTGTGGGTCACAGTTTACGTCAGAACTTATGGCTGAAGTAAGCAGGTTATTGTCTTTGCGTCAAATCATGACAACACCATATCACCCTATGTGTAACGGGTTAGTCGAACGATTTAACGGGACGTTAAAGCAAATGTTACGGCGTATGTGTACCGAGAGACCCAAAGATTGGGACAAGTATCTCAATGCTTTATTGTTTGCATTTAGAGAGGTTCCACAAGAGAGTTTAGGATTTTCTCCGTTTGAGTTATTGTACGGTAGGTCAGTTAGAGGTCCCATGAGGATTCTTAGAGAGATGTGGGCAGGTGAAGTAGATAGTGATGAGGTTAAGACTACATATCAGTATGTTTTAGATCTGAAGGAGAAACTAGAGGAGACTTGTAAGATAGCTCAAAGTCAGTTAGTTAAGGCAAGTACCAAGTATAAACGGTACTATGACCAGAAAGCTAGAGCTAGGAAGTTTAAGATAGATGACCAGGTGTTACTGTTACTCCCGACCGACAATAACAAGTTGTTATTACAATGGAAAGGTCCGTTTTACGTTAGAGGGATAGTGAACACTATGGATTACCGTATCGAGATAAACGGAAAGTTAAAGACCTTTCATGCGAATATGCTGAAAGAGTATATAAGTAGAACCGATAATGTGCAACAAGGGGTGTTAACCGTAGTTAATGTTGCAGTTATTGAGGATAGTGAGGAAGACAGTAGTGAGGACACTAGTCCCATGTATTTTCCCATTAGTGTAGGTAAGGAGACAGCAGCCGATGTAGACATATCGGGCATGCTTAGTGTAGAGCAGCAACGAGAGATGGGTAGTTTACTCTCGGAGTTCAGTGATGTCTTGTCCGAAAACCCGGGGCAGACAGATGGAGTGCAACATGATATTGTACTCACATCAGGGGAACCAATAAGAATTAAGGGGTATCCCATTCCATTTCACTCCCGATCAATTGTTGATGAGGAGGTGAAAGACATGTTGAAATTGGGTGTCATCGAACCTTCAAACGCCCCATTTTCATCCCCAGTCGTACTTATTAAGAAGAAAGATGGGTCAATTCGATTCTGTATCGATTTTAGGCAGCTTAATAAACGTACCATCTTTGATGCAGAGCCAATGCCTAATATTGAGGAGGTATTCTCTAAACTTGCGGGATATTCGTATTTCTCCAAGTTAGACCTCAGTAAAGGTTATTGGCAAGTCCCACTTACAGACCGAGCTAAAGAGATGACCTCCTTCGAAACTTCGCAAGGACTGTTTAAGTTCAAGGTCATGCCCTTTGGTCTCGTAAACGCCCCAGCAACATTCTGTAGGTTAATGAGGAAAGTCCTGAAGGATTTGTCCAACACAGACAGTTTTGTAGATGACATCCTGGTGTTTACAACAACATTTGAAGACCATATTAAGGCTCTACGTAATCTGTTGGAACGGCTACGCCGGTTTAAACTGACTGCAAAACCTAGCAAGTGTCACATAGGTTACGCAGATATAGAGTGTCTGGGTCATGTTGTCGGGAGGGACCAGAAATTGAAACCAAACCCCGACAAGGTTAAGGCAATTCAGGAAGCACCAAGACCCGAGACAAAGAAACAAGTTAGGTCATTTTTAGGGTTGGCGGGTTTTTACAGGAAGTTTATTCCAAACTTTTCGGCTATAGCTGCACCTTTGTCAGACTTGACAAAGAAAGGTCAACCCAATAGGATAACTTGGGGGGAAAGCCAGGAGCGAGCTTTTGTCTCTTTAAAGGGGAGTCTGGTCAAAACCCCAATACTAAAATTACCTGAACTTGACCAGGAGTTTATCCTCAGAACGGATGCCTCCGATATCGGGGTGGGTGCAGTCCTACTGCAAGAGCAAGATGGGTGTAGTCTCCCCGTGGCTTACGCAAGTCGGAAACTATTACCCCGGGAATGTAACTACTCTGTTATCGAAAGGGAGTGTCTTGCAGTAGTGTGGGGTGTCAGTAAATTCCACCGATATGTTTTTGGTAAGGAATTTGTCTTGGAGACTGACCACCAACCGTTAGCTTATATGAATAAAGCTAAGGTAGCTAACAGTAGGTTAATGAGGTGGGCACTGACTCTGCAGCCTTACCGGATGAAAATTAAAGCAATCCGTGGAAAGGACAATATTGGGGCAGACTATTTAAGTCGCCGCACATAATGACCGGTTTAATACAATAGTGTATTGCAGTGTATTGTACAATAATAGTATATGTTACGACAGGGTAGTGTACAATTGTAGAATAGTGTTGAAATTGTAATTACATATTATAGTCAGGTTATAACTGCAGTGGATGTTTTCCGGAAGACGGTCGTTGTACTGGCTGAAGGTTGCATCCCTCAGTAGTAATAGTTAACATACTCAAGCGATTGAGCGATCAGCTTCTACGTTTTGTCGCTCATTTGCTCAGAAGAATTAATAGTTTCTTAACGTGTAAATATTAATTATCATTTTGTTGAATTTTAAAAGTGTAGCACTTTCTTTAAGTGGGGAGATGTTGTCACAAAATGTCACGGGTAGAGCGTACTGGTCGTATATAGCTCTTGTTATCGGTTACACCCAAAATCTATTGTTCGAGTTGAAACAATTTCACAATATTCATGATCTATTCATGTAACACGTAAAAGCGTGCACATTTTAAGTGGCCGCCAGAGAGGCCGTGTCATAAGTTTAGTTTTGTGCTAATGCATGTAAACGGATAGGTATATTTTCCTTAAACGGCAAAATTGTATAAGGGCCTCGCGTGTAGATTCAATACTGTAGATTTAGCCACGTTTGTCACGGACTGAACGGGGCAAATAATGATTTGGGCGTAATGTTTGCTATAAAACCCATTGTCTTCTAGCTTTCGCCGGGATCATCGAAAGTACTTTGTTGGAACAGAGATTGGACGGCAAATTTCACAGGCAACATGTGGTTAGTAGTTTTATTAAACTTTTATCGTATATTTGTATTCAGTGGGCGGCGCCATCTTGTTTGACGGTTACGACATCCGGTTAGCATTGATGTTTCTCAAACATAACTTTAGACTAGCATATGATTTGAAGTGACTTTATTAGATGTAATTATGGTAATTGATCATTAATTGTAAAACAATATTAATTTGATAACAGTGGATAATAGGTGCATTAATTAACGTTGGCGTATAATTCAGTGATTGTAATACACGATTGTTAACATTAGTTAACAATGAGATGAGTGACACGAATAAATGCGTGCATGCATAACTCAGTGAGTGTAATATATGAGTAATTTGATCATGTTTATATTACATGTATTAAGGGCATTGATTAACAGCGACGTACATAGCGTATACATGGCGTTGTAGAATATGTATACATTGCTACTAATCATTAGTACAGCTTACATATATTGATTGAATAATGATTTGTTTGGGTAATGATAATTATGCAAGATTGTTATGTTTGTCAACCGACATCTAAAACGTATGTATAATTACAGCCTAAGCCATCCAGGATATAAGCCATCCAGGATATAAGCCATCCAGGGTTGGATATTAGCCATCCAGGTGTGGATCTAAGCCATCCAGGATATAAGCCATCCAGGGTTGGAGTAAGCCATCTAGGTTTGGATATCCAGGAGTGGAGCTAAGCTTCCACGACTAACGTTACAAGCGGTGGAGACGGTCCCCGTACCTGCGCAGCCAGGTTTTACTAACGACAACCCCCGGGACACAAGGTGGGCCCGTTACCAGTCCTCACTGGAGGAATATCATTCACAATCTCAGTGGAGATTAACTATCATTGCATCGCGTCATCAACCCTTACAGAAGGCATTTGATGACAATCATCCATTGAATTCGCGCATCATCGTCTTCATGAGCTCTCGCGCATCACAGTTATCGCGCTAGATCAACATTGTTATAGCTTTAACAACACTTTAGTGTCTTAGACATTCAGTATTTATAACAATACTAAGAACGTCTTAAACGTTCAGGAGAACATTCTTTTCATAGTTCATTTGTGTATTCGCTTGTTTTTTTAGATAATTGTATATATATTAAACATATTTTAAAAGTTGCATTAAATTTATGTAAATGCATTCACCGTCATTGATTCTTTCCTGAGTTAGCCATACCACTAAGGTCATCCTGTGACAGTCAGAGCTAGCTATGAAATCGACATTCCATGTCGAGATGAGTTGATGTAATTGAGGATAAGAGGATTGGGCAGTTAGTTGCCAAGGGGCCTAAGTATCGCCTTCCATCCGATATTGATTTTAATGCCTGTCGCATTGAAATTGCGGGTTCTAAAACGGATTTCTGCACAAAGAGGTGTAAGCGAGAAAAAGCAGATAAACATGCACTTACTTCTTGGATGTAAACTATTTCAGAAATTGTTGAATTACGTATTTTATTTTACGAACCAAATCCATCCCTGCTTCCACGGCCTTCTACTTACAATTTACGACAACTTAAGAAGGGTATTCTGAATTTACATACTAAATTTACTCTAGTTCCAGCAGACAAAGCTTCCAACAATATAATTATTGTCGTCTGACGACTATATTATATCAATACTTTGAATGCTGAGCTAGCGAGCACTTCTGCTTATCTAACTACACCTCTGCTGGAGACGGACATTGTTTCCAAGCATGTGACCTTTATGGATACTATAAAGGTTTCTGTAATTAGTGAGCAGACGAAGCTCTCTACAATGTGCTGGATACCCAAACTTCACAAGATTCTTTACAAAACATGTTGTGTCGCTAGTTCTAGTTCATGTACCACGACCAATATATCAAAACTATAGACTTCCTGACTTTCCGCGATTAAAGAACATATTGTAAAATATTGCAGAAAGGCCTTCGAGAACTCAGGAATCAATTTGTTTTAGTCTATTAAAAACTCTGGAGGAGTTCTTGACAAACTACGGTGTAAGCAGTTTCATGCCTCTTCTCTAAGCGCCTACGGCTTTTCTACACTGTATACTACACTACCACAAAATCGTATCAAGGAAAAATTGCTTCATATTATTCAGAAGACATTTGCTAGAGAAGGTACAACTTTTCTAGCTTGTAATAATGTCAGGGCTTTCTTTACTAACGCCCCCATTGATAAGTATAATTTGTGGACTTGCACTGATGTTTGTAGAGCCTTATCTTTTCTTCTGGATAACATCGTTATAAGATACGGTAAAACTATTTACCGCCAGGTTGTCGGTATTCCTATGGGTACTAACTGTGCGCCACTTGTTGCAGATTTATTCTTTTGTACTGCTATGAAAGAGATTTTATGTTGAGTTTGTCACCTGCTAGCCAGGGTGAAATTATTGATGCCTTTAATAATACTTCACGGTATCTTGATGACATACTCAATATTGATAACCCGTTCTTTGCTCATATGGTTACTAACATTTATCCACCAGAGCTCACGTTAAATAAAGCCAACGGTTCGGATACAGTAGCAGCATTTCTCGATCTTCATCACTCGATTCCAAATGATTGTATTCATACTAAAATCTGTGATAAGAGAGATGACTTCAATTTTAACATCGTTAACTATCCACACCTGGATGGAGATGTACCTCGTGCTACCTCATTCGATTTGCTAGAGCGTGTAATGATGTTATATACTTCAATGATCGAAATCAAGTTATTACAAGGAAACTTCTTCAGCAGGGTTTTTGTTATCACAAACTACGTAGATCTTTCTGTAAATTCTACCGCCGCAACGAGGGCCTGCTGGAAAAGTACAACACCAACCTTAAAACACTTCTGCGACTAGGAATATCACAACCCTCATTTTATGGAGATATGGTCTATAAACTTTGAACGTTAAAGGGGTCTGACGGGTTTCCTGACCGCTTTACAAATTTAATCAGGAACTTCGTCAGAAAAGGATATAACCCTTTGGTTTTACAGCGCACTGCATATTTAGTGATTGACCCCTCTACTGTCAGTCATTACGCTTCACTTTTCACTTGTGCGATGACTGGACTATCTCTGGGGACTCTATGATTGTACCTACTGAACCCCCCAACTAAGGGAGGTGGGTGCATGAGCTTTCGTCCCTCGGGTTTTCTGGTCGTACCCTAGATTGGTTGTCTCTTTAGCTGCAACTACTATGGTTGTTCAGTACGATTCTGGATACATCCTGAGATGTTTATTATGTTGTATGTGTTTCTTTAGTTAGTTTCTCTGGATGTGAACTTTATTGTTAGAGAATTCCTTTTGATGGGATGTAGTTTTGTTTATACTGTCTTGTCTATTTGGGCGCTGAAGACAGGATAATAGCGAGGATTGTGCGCATATAAAATCGATTCAAGCTAACCAGTAGGCCTTATTGCCTACTGGCCGGTCCGAGTCGGTAACCCTGCCTTCACCACACTTTCTGTCGTTTTTTTTGTCTCTTTCATTGCATTTTCAAGTGATTGTTCGCAGTACAGTGCGGACCTACGATGCCTATGCGTTCGGACGCTGTGGTTTCTATAGGACCCTATATCTCATTTTTAAATGCAAAGCTAGCTCTGAGACGATATTCAGTGTCGAACTGTGTTTCGAAAGCAGAGCAACTAGCTCTTAGATCGACATTAAATTTCGAGCTTGTTTTAAATGCAGATCTAGCTTTGAGCACGACATTTAATGTCGAACAGAGCTATATCTGAAATCGACATTCAATGCCGGACTGAGTTTGCAATGAAAAATTAGCATTGGTGTCAACATACAATGTTGACCTGAGATTTGAATGCAAAACTTGGTTTGAGATCGTCATTCAATGTCGAGCTGAGTTTTGAATGCATAAAAATGTGTGAGATCTGCAAAACTTGGTTTGAGATCGTCATTTAATATCGGGCTGAATTTTGAATGGAAAGCTAGATCTGAGATCGACATTCAAGGTGGATCTGAGTTTCGAATGCAAAGCTAGCTCTGCCGTCGACATTCAAAGTCGAACTGGGTTTACAATGAAAAATTAGCTATGATATCAACATACAAAATTGAGCTGAGATTTGAATGCAGAACTAGCTCTGAGCTCGACATTCAATGTCGATTTGGGTTATAATGCATCATTTGGTTTGAGATAAACATTCAATGTCAATCTGAGTTTTGAATGCAGAGCTAGATCTGAGATCGACATTCAAGGTGGAGCTGAGTTTCGAATGCAAAGCTAGCTCTGCGATCGACATTCAATGTTAAACTGGGATTACAATGAAAAATTAGCTTTGATATCAACATACAATGTTGAGATGAGTTCTGAATGCAGAACTAGCTCTGAACTCGACATTCAGTGTCGATCTGGGGTTTGAATGCAACATTTGGTATCGACATTCAATGTCAATCTGAGTTTTAAATGCAGAGCTAGATCTGAGATCGATATTCAATGTCAAACTGTGTTTTGAATGCAGATCTAGCTGTGAGATCGATATTCAATGTCAATCTGGGTTTTGAATGCAGAGCTAGCTATGAGATCGATATTCAATGTCAAGTTGGGTTTTGAATGCAGAGCTAGCTATGAGATCGATATTTAATATCAAGTTGGGTTTTGAATGCAGAGCTAGCTATGAGATCGATATTCAATGTCAAGTTGGGTTTTGAATGCAGAGCTAGCTATGAGATCGATATTTAATATCAAGTTGGGTTTTGAATGCAGAGTTAGCTATGAGATCGATATTTAATATCAAGTTGGGTTTTGAATGCAGAGCTAGCTATGAGATCGATATTCAATGTCAAGTTGGGTTTTGAATGCAGAGCTAGTCAAGCTGGGTGTTAAAGACAGAGTCAACTCTGCTTTCAAAACTCAGCTCGACATTAAATATCACTGGAATGTGGATTTCGAGCTTCAATATCGGCGTTCAAAGCCACATTAACGCCGACAAAATTTACGAATCAATTGATATATTTTAATAAGTTACATTATGCTTCCGTTGTTATAGTACCAACAATAACGTGTCTTGGGAGCTTGGTAAAAATAAATGATCAATAAGTTCAACAACTTAAATATCGTCAGCGTATTCTCAGACCGCCATATACCATTGAGGTACACATGATACGTGCACAGTTAGATCCGCCGCCCCAAAACACCCTGCCTCCCCACCCAGCACCCCACGTAAAAGTAACGTTTATTCAAAACTAGACGCTATTTCTTTTCAAGAGAAAGTAAAATGGAATGTAAATTTTCGAAATATAACGTTTATTGTTTTGTGTGTGTGTTTTTTTTTCTTTTTGTTTTTGACTTTTCAAGAGAAAGAATCGAGTGAATTTAAATATATCATAGTATACTCGAACATACTGACACTGTCGTTATACAGGCAAGTTGCTACGTTTTTGAGTGTTGACCTACGGCGTTTTCAGACATATTACCATAGACTATGTTACATCTTTCAACTGTAAAGCAGATTTAAATTAAATATTCTAATTATTACGGATATATGAACTGGCAGGTAATTACAGCTAGTGTTTACGTTATCAGATCGGTCCCGAACCTATAGCTCACACTTCTTAACAGTCCCATATGTGGGATTATGATAATAGTGAAATAATAAGATTTGTTTCGCCCTAGAATCTGGTTTAAACCCATATCGGCCTTTTTGCTACTGACCGTTCAAATGCGGTACCTCTACTGTCAAGAAATATAAAAAGATCGGACAGGGAAAGTAGCATTCAAGGAGGACAGTCAACCATAAAACACAGAAACAAACACGCAAACAGACACACAAGAATGCAAAAGTAATAATAGTTGCAAACGACATCACAAACACAAAAGGGTTGACAATAGGGCTACCGCCTTGGAACGGTCGGTGGCAAAAAGGCCGATATGGGTTTAAACCAGATTCTATTGTCGGTCAGTCAACCCTTGTATGTCTGTGGTGTCGCTTAGTTTGCGTCTATATTTCCATGTGATTGTTGTTTGTATTGATTGCGTGTTTTATTAGCCTGTGTTCTGTGAACATTTCCTTTCCTGTTCGCAACACGTTGCAAACGGTTCAGCCACCCGAAGTTCGCTTTTTTCTAGCAGAAGGCAGCTTACTCGGTTGCTTATCTAATATAATATGCATACGAATTCCTGTGTGGCTAATTTATAACTGTACTTGTGTGTTCTTGGAGGGCAAACAGGCAAAACATAAATGGTAATTCTGGATAATTCTCGATCTAAATTAATGTAACTGGCTGTAAGGCGTTTTATTGACGACTCGAAGTGACGGTTACCCTCTCGGACTCGACTGGCTTTAATCAGAGATGGTGGTCTTTAATGAACCTTTAGCCCTAATCAGCATGAGTATTGGCCATTATCAGATCGTAGTAAGGCAATCTTATTCTGCGGCAAAATGCTGCAAGACAAATATAATGTTAGAGGACGATTATTTTCACGACAGTTTTATATGTGTAGTTATAGGCCCTGAATGAGGACGACGATACCGACTTGTAACATGGCAGTGGGAAACAAATAGGAGCACTGTGTATGACAATCCCGACGGCCTTGTTGGTTCCCCTTGCCCGATTAAAGCCGTTCTTGTCCTATAATTATTACTTAGAGAACGGCATTCTTCAAAGGAAAAAGGAAAAAAACGCGACAAACTGTTATTGAGCGTGTTTCACTATTTCTGGTATGGTGGTACTTTCGTAATTGTATTCTTTTAAGATTGCATTCGTCCTATATTGTATTCACCTGAATGAAAATAACTTGCCAGACTATATTTGCTTTTAAAGATATTTATCATTAACTAACTCTCTTAGACTATATACACAAGTAAATAAATCATACTTAAATGTTTGCTGCCATTAGATGACATGTACTGCAGTAAAATAATGTTTATTAATACGAAAGTCTATACTAGTATCCGCAGCAACATGATAGATACTGTGTATGGTAATAGAGATAATGCAATATTTCATGATCTGATAAGTTTACTGGCTGCCATTTTCTCTTTTTTCGATATTATATGTGTTCGAGAAAATGGTCTTTTCAAACACACTGGCTTATGTTGTATACATAATACATGTGCTACGCCTTAGCTCACACGTAATACACACATAGCTCCCACGTAATACACACACAGCACTCACGCAATACAAACGTAGCTTCCATGTAATACACACATAACTCCCACATAATACACACATAGCTCCCACGCAATACACATATAACTTCCACATAATACACACAAACAGCTACTACGTAATACACAATCACAGCTATCATGTAATACACACATAGCTCCCACGTTATACACACATAGCTGAAACGTAATACATACAGCTATCACGTAATACACACAGATCTTAAGTAATACACACAGTTCTCACGTAATACACAAATAGCTCCCACGTAATACACATACAGCATCTCCCATGTAATACACACACAGCTCCAACGTTAATATACACATAGCTTTCATCTTATATACAAATAGCTCCCACGTAATACGCAAATAGCTCCCACATAATACACACACAGCTACCACGTAATACACACACACACAAATGATAAAAATGTCATGCTGTATGATTATGTTGATTATTTGTGCGCGTACTGTAGTAGACATGGATATATGTAAACATATAGCCCTGTCTGAGAAAGATTTGTGTTGTTAAAGGCTCAATAACACATTATAGGTTATTTAGAGACGCCCGCCGCCCCATAGATAGACTCTGATACAGGGATTGCCTGGTTAACGTCACCATCCGACGGACGGGGCTAAGGTAAAACGTCTTACCCAAGCACACACCGACGACACTCAATGGCTTCGGTGAGTCTTCAACCCGGGAAATCCGTTTAAAGTCCACCTTGCTATCCATTGGGCCACGCCACACCCTCTACTATATGCGTAATCATAGTATTGTTGCAATATTATCTACAGCTAGTAAAATGCACAATTTGTTTTAAACATTGAATGATTTTAAATATGCAAGTTTTCCAAAAAATAAAAAACGAGACGCCGCGATCTTTAAATAAAGATGGCCATGTGTCCCTTTAATGAACAAAATAGAAACATTGCTATGTCAGTTGGCTAACGTTATGGCCCGCAAAAGTACAAATTAAGACAAAAGGATATTTGTAGGTGGGGTAGGGTAAGGGTGTGGGGCAGGGGGCTGGAGTAAGGAACACCTAGTTTGGATTTGATAACAAATTGAATAGACCTACTCTAGCATCCATATCTCTCAGCCTAGTGGGAGGCTTGTCCCCCACTCCCACACCACCCCGGCTACCAGGTTTCTAAGTATTGTGTACATTGTCAGAGGAGACGTCGAGCCCAACATGGTTGTATTTGTTGTTTTTTGTATTATTCAAGACAGACAAAAGAATCGAACAACAAAACAAAGTTCCGCAATAAACAGAATCAAATAAAAACAGAATCAAATAAAGCCATAGTATCAGGAGACTTGGCCAATCAACGCAACCTTTCAGTTTGATTTGTTATTTGATTATAATATAAAATCAACAATTAATAGCCAAGTAATATTGTTTGATGATTATTATCAAGAAATTGTTAAGGAATTATGTTAAAGAATGTAGTCTTACTGGGAATGCCATAAAACAAATCTATTTAATGAAAATACTTTTCTATCTGCTCTTCAGTCTCCACAGAATACATCGAAACAATTTCAGGATGCAGGCGACGATGTTCCCCATTGCACACATATAAAGATTTGATCATTTCATTACTGTTCCTAATCTACAGATTTCCCTGGGGCAAGTGATGTCATATCGTGAGTTTCTAAATTTGTGCCTTCTCTTTCATAATGGAAATACCGTAAGCACATGAAATTCTATGAAATATTTATTGTAACTATATGAAACAATTAATGAAAACAAAACGGAAACTCTCTCCATTCCGTGTTTCCCGGTAGTCGTTCTGTAAGATGGAGATCCTGCACAAGTTGTCTGCAACACAAACTCACACTAATCAATCGTACTGTCTAAAACTCAGACAAACGTAAATCTTAATGTGTTCAACCACACAACCATCTATCGTTCTGCACAATCACGCGGGCGCGAACACATACGCACACGCACGCACGCACGCATGCACAAACGCACACAAGATCAGACACATTCACACGCACGCACGCACAAACCAACCGTTCTATGTACGCACAACCACAAACCACATCAATCGTTCTTACCAGACGATATTTTCAAATGTTGTTTAATTAAGATAAATCAACATGATTGTATTTGCTCCACTTGACAAGTATTAGACTTTTAAAGTTGAAAAGTGTTGCTTCTTACGGATGGAGGAAGGATTACAGAGTAATTGTTCTACTCAGGAAAATGCGATGGTCTGAGGCTCTACCGCAAGAAAATCGACCGTCATAATTTATATGGCCTTGCCTGTGCTGAAAATGACGTAAAACACGAGTAAAACAAACTATTTTGTTGTAATATATTAGTATTAGCTCAAACAACTTCATCTAGGAAACACAAACGTCAATAGTTTCGTCGATTGATCTTCATTTATCATTGTTGCTCAATATTTGGGGCCATTACGGCGTTGCCGCATCATCGTTTGAGAGGAAAAGCTTGTTCAAATTTTGATCAATGTGCAATAATGTGCTTTTCAAATTCGTAATTGAAATTCATTAAATCTTTAGCAACCTCTTCAAGCCAATTAAGCTCCCTTGTTGCAAACATCATCTATCATTTTTGAACAAGAATAAATCAAAGAAAAAACATCTTGTATAAGTTAAATACAATCGAAAAAGAATTTGTTATCATTTTTATCATGGAGCGTATTTTGAGATATTGGATTAATATTGTATGAGAAATCAACTTATTATGTTTGCTAGAACCGAGTATAACGAATAGTGTCTGTTGCTGAATGGACCATTTTGTCTCTTCAATATGCTACAGTAAACGGACACACGGCAATCTTGAAGTTTTTATCAAGCATTAACATTTGCATTTCGATTTATTAATCCAGTATCATTTTGACTTTAAACATAGCTTGCATATAATTAAATAACAATTTTAGATTTTCTTCGTTATTCTAACAAACGTTTATATGTAGTATTGGTGCAACATAATCAACATTTATTTATCTTAATGATTGCAACTATGGAAGTTATGTAGAAATACTAACGGGACGCTGTGAGTTTCAAACAAATCAACTTTAAGCGGAGATTTAAAAACTATATTAATTAAATTGGTCTATGTTTTATTAACCGAAGATTTCATAATTAAAATTAATCATATTGTATATGTGCAGTATGTTATATTAAGCGGAGATTTAAGAATTATAATTAATCTTATGGTCTGTGTTTAGAATGTTATATTGCGAAGTCTTAAAAGTTAGAATTATTTTGCATGCAACACGAGGGTGTAAACTAGATTGTACTGCGGTCTCTCAATTGGGCACGTCGGTTTCCCCCGGGTTCGGTGGTTGCCATGCTAATGCTGACATCCGCGACATCGAAAGTAATTTGTATCAGCTCTGTCGCTTGTTTTGCACTCGATGTAAATACATATTTGTATGTGAATATTCTTATGTTGTTGTTTTTTGGCCGAAGTAATAGTTCAGCAGTAATGCATTATTTATCAGTATCAGCACCTGAGCGACAATATCTTCAGTAATAACGATACTGTTTCATGCAACTCACGTTTCACATAATTCGTGATAGACACAAATGTCTACAAGAAGATTCCCTGCTGGAGATTGGAAAACCGTGTATTACTTTGAGTGGTTACACAATTGTGCAAAAAGTGTTCACTAATATTACAAACATTGTTGGAATTTAGAGGATAATGCTCGTCATTTGGGCAATTTCAATGTCAATTGTTTTGTTTTACGTCAAACCGTTTTTAATAAAAAATAAAAGGCACAGGTTCACAAATGAAAATAATATTATTGAAGCATTTAGTTAAGAATTGATTCGCAATTTTCGGCGTTTGCGGTGGTTTAAACGCTGGTAGTACTGAAATGGCAAATTCCATGTATGCACTCTATGGTAAAATTGTCATTAACTGCATAGAAATAAATAATTCGAAATTAAACGTTTAATTGTTTTTCGACAGAAAGTATAAAGTGAATATAAATATATCATTGTATACTCATAAATACTGACAATGCCGTCATGCACGCGTTGCGACTGTTTATGACTGATGATGTTTGAAGAAATATTATCATAGCTGTCGTTACTTCCTTTCAAACGTAAATTTGTTCTATTCTAATTATAGCGGACCTGTGAACGGTATAGTTGTGGCTGGTGGAAAGCAACTAATTGACAAATCGATGTTAACGTTATCAGATAGGGCCCGACCTTTAGACTATATATGACCCTCTTGACAGTTTAAAACTTTGGATGACGGCAGCGTAAAAGTGAGGTTTGATGTCCCTGGTAAACACCCACCACCGGCCTGTTTTGCAGCTGACCGTTTCAGTGAGTTATACCTAATGTCAGCTGACCTTTCCAGTTCGGTATCCCCAATGTCAGTTGATCGTTCCAGTTCGGTATCCCCAATGTCATCTGATCTTTCCTGTTCGGTATTCCCAGTGTCAGCTGACTGTTCCAGTTTGGTATCCCCAACTGTCCGTTCCAGTTCGGTATCCCCAATGTCAACCTGTCTTGTGTTTGTGGTGCCGCATACTGTGTGTCTATCTTTCCTAGTAATTGTTGTTTGTTTTGTCCACTGTGTTTGTAGTACCGCATACTTTGCGTCTATCTTTCCTAGTAATTGTTGTTTGTTTCGTCCACTGTGTTTGTGGTGCCGCATACTGTGTGTCTATCTTTCCTAGTAATTGTTGTTTGTTTTGTCCACTGTGTTTGTAGTACCGCATACTGTGCGTCTATCTTTCCTAGTAATTGTTGTTTGTTTTGTCCACTGTGTTTGTGGTACCGCATACTGTGCCTCTATCTTTCCTAGTAATTGTTGTTTGTTTTGTCCACTGTGTTTGTGGGATCGCATACTGTGCGTCTATCTTTCCTAGTAATTGTTGTTTGTTTTGTCCACTGTGTTTGTGGTACCGCATACTGTGCGTCTATCTTTCCTTGTAATTGTTGTTTGTTTTGTCCACTGTGTTTGTGGTACCGCATACTGTGCGTCTATCTTTCCTAGTAATTGTTGTTTGTTTTGTCCACTGTGTTTGTGGGATCGCATACTGTGCGTCTATCTTTCCTAGTAATTGTTGTTTGTTTTGTCCACTGTGTTTGTGGTACCGCATACTGTGCGTCTATCTTTCCTTGTAATTGTTGTTTGTTTTGTCCACTGTGTTTGTGGTACCGCATACTGTGCGTCTATCTTTCCTAGTAATTGTTGTTTGTTTTGTCGACCGTGTTCTGTGTTCTGTGAATGCTACATTTCCTGTTCGACGTTAAAACCTATTTGCAAACACGTAACAGACTGTTCAGCTATCCAGTATGCGTTTAAGCGGGCTTACTCGGTTGCTTATCTCATATAATATGCATACGAATTCCTGTGTGGCCAATTTATAACATTACTTGTGTGTTCTTGGAGGGCAAATTGGCAAAACATAAATGGTAATTCTGGGTAATTCTCGATCTACATGAATCTAATTGGCTGTAAGGCGTTTTATTGACGACTCGAAGTGACGGTTACCCACCCGGACTCGACTGGCTTTAATCAGAGATGGTGGGCTTTAATGAACCTTTAAACCTGATCAGCCTGAGTATTGGCCATTATCAGATCGTAGTTAGGCAATCTTATTCTGCGGCGAAATACTGAAAGACAAATATATGTGGGAAGACAATTCAAATTATTAACACGACAGTCTTATATATGTATATATAGGCACTAAATGAGGTCGACGAAATGACTGGTTTCATTGCACGGAGCACCAATAGTGTAAGTAAATCGAAGACCCTTGTTAGTTCCCCATACAGTCGTTCATTTCCTATAATTGTTACTTCGAGAACGGCATTCTTCAAAGGAGAATACCGAAAAGAATGCGATAAACGGCTATCCTCTCTTGTGTATACACGTGTTTCTCTATTCATGGTATGGCGCTTTCGTTATCATATAGTATATTATGGTCTTTTCATACTATTCGTTTGTATTTATTTTTGATTGTATTATATTCGTTCGAATTTGTATTCGAGAATTGCATTCACCCTATATTATTATTCGTCCTGGATTGTATTTGTAGACAACATCGTCCTAGACAGCATCGTCATTTATTCCATTCGTCCTACATTGTGTTCGTCTTGGATTTTATTCGTAGATTGCATCGTTTTAGACTGTATTCGTCTTAGATTGTATTCGTAGATTTCATCGTCCTAGGTTGTATTCGTCCTATATTGTATTTGTAGATTGTATTCGTCCTATGTATTATTAGAATTTATTCGTCCGATTATATTCGTCCTGTATTGTATTTTAACATTGTATTCGTCATAGCCAATATTAACTTTTAAAGATATTTTTTATTATCACACAAGTTAATAAATCACTTTTTATGTGTTCATTTATATTACAACCATTGTAGGTATTTAGCGGATAATGCACGTCATTGGGCACTTTCAATTTTAATTATTTTTTACGAAAAATAGTGTTTACAAAACACTTTTGAATGCAGAGCATGCTCTGAGATCGACATTCCATGTCGATTTGAATTGTGAATACAGAGCTAGCTATTATGTCGGCATTCCAAGTCGTAATGAGTTTTGAGATCGAATTTCAAAGTCAAGATTAGTTTGCGAATCAGAGGTAGCTATGAGCTCGACATCTAATGTCGTGATGAGTTGTGAATGCAGAGCTAGCTATGAGATGGACATTTAATGCTGAGCTGAGTTATGAAATCAGAGCTAGCAAGAAATATTCAGTGTCGAACTTTGTTTCAAAAAGCAGAGCAAGTAGCTCTTGGATCGACATTACATTTCGAGCTGGTTTTAAATGCAGAGCTAGCTTTGAGCACGACATTCAATGTCGAACAGAGCTATATCTGAAATCGACATTCAATGTCGGACTGAGTTTACAATGAAAAATTAGCTTTGGTGTCAACATACAATGTTGAGCTGAGTTTTGAATGCCGAACTTGGTTTGAGATCGTCATTCAATGTCGAGCTGAATTTTGAATGCATAACAATGTGTGAGACTGACATTAATGTCGAGCTGAATTTTGAATGCAAAGCTAGATCTGAGATCGACATTCAATGTCGAACTGGGTTTACAATGAAACATCAGCTTTGATATCAACATACAATGTTGAGCTGAGATTTAAATGCAGAACTAGCTCTGAGCTTCAATGTCGATCTGGGGTTTGAATGCAACATTTGGTTTGAGATCGACATTCAATGTCAACAGAGTTTTGAATGCAGAGCTAGATCTGAGATCGACATTTAAGGTGGAGCTGAGTTTCGAATGCAAAGCTAGCTCTGCGATCGACATTCAATGTCGAACTGGGATTACAATGACAAATTAGCTTTGATATCAACATACAATGCTGAGATGAGTTTTGAATGCAGAACTAGCTCTGAACTCGACATTCAGTGTCGATCTGGGGTTTGAATGCAACATTTGGTATCGACATTCAATGTCAATCTGAGTTTTAAATGCCGAGATAGATCTGAGATCGATATTCAATGTCAAGCTGGGTTTTGAATGCAGAGCTAGCTGTGAGATCGATATTCAATGTCAATCTGGGTTTTGAATGCAGAGCTAGCTATGAGATCGATATTCAATGTCAGTCTGGGTTTTGAATGCAGAGCTAGCTATGAGATCGGTATTCAATGTCAAGTTGGGTTTTGAATGCAGAGCTAGCTATGAGATCGATATTCAATGTCAGTCTGGGTTTTGAATGCAGAGCTAGCTATGAGATCGATATTCAATGTCAAGTTGGGTTTTGAATGCAGAGCTAGCTATGAGATCGATATTCAATGTCAAGTTGGGTTTTGAATGCAGAGCTAGCTATGAGATCGATATTCAATGTCAAGTTGGGTTTTGAATGCAGAGCTAGCTATGAGATCGATATTCAATGTCAGTCTGGGTTTTGAATGCAGAGCTAGCTATGAGATCGATATTCAATGTCAAGCTGGGTTTTGAATGCAGAGCTAGCTATGAGATCGATATTCAATGTCAAGTTGGGTTTTGAATGCAGAGCTAGCTATGAGATCGATATTCAATGTCAATCTGGGTTTTGAATGCAGAGCTAGCTATGAGATCGATATTCAATGTCAAGTTGGGTTTTGAATGCAGTGCTAGCTATGAGATCGATATTCAATGTCAAGTTGGGTTTTGAATGCAGAGCTAGCTATGAGATCGATATTCAATGTCAAGTTGGGTTTTGAATGCAGAGCTAGCTATGAGATCGATATTCAATGTCAGTCTGGGTTTTGAATGCAGAGCTAGCTATGAGATCGATATTCAATATCAAGTTGGGTTTTGAATGCAGAGCTAGTCGAGCTGGGTGTTAAAGACAGAGTCAACTCTGCTTTCAAAACTCAGCTCGACATTAAATATCACTGGAATGTGGATTTCGAGCTTCAATATCGGCGTTCAAAGCCACATTAACGCTGACAAAATTTACGAATCAATTGATATATTTTAATAAGTTACATTATGCTTCCGTTGTTATAGTACCAACAATAACGTGTCTTGGGAGCTTGGTAAGAATAAATGATGAATAAGTTCAAGCAACTTAAATATCGGCAGCGTATTTTCAGACCGCCATATACCATTGAGGTACACATGATGTGTGCACAGTTAGATCCGCCCGTCCCAAAAAATCTACCCCCCACCACCCCGCACCCCCGTAAACGTGACGTTTATTCAAAATTAGAAACTATTTCTTTTCAACAGAAAGTCAAATGGAATGTAAATTTTCGAAATATAACGTTTTCTTTTTTTTTTGTGTTTTTGAATAGAAAGAATCGAGGGAATTTAAATATATCATAGTATACTCGAACATACTGACACTGTCGTTATACAGACAAGATGCGACTTTTTGGAGTGTTGACCTACGGCGTTTTTAGATATATTACCATAGCCTACGTTACATCTAATTATTACGGATATATGAACTGGCAGGTAATTACAGTGCTTACGTTATCAGATCGGTCCCGAACCTATAGATCACACTTCTTAACAGCCACATATGTGGGATGATGATAATAGGGAAATAATAAGATGTGTTGCGCCCTAGAATCTGGTTTAAACCCGTATCGACCGTTTTTCTACTGACCGTTCAAATGCGGCACCCCAGATTCTATTGACTGTCAGTCAACCCTTGTATGTCTGTTGTGTCGCTTACTTTGCGTCTATATTTCCATGTGATTGTTGTTTGTATTGATTGCGTGTTTTATTAGACTGTGTTCTGTGAACTTTTGATTTCCTGTTCGCAACACGTTTCAAACTGTTCAGCCACCCGACATTTTTCTAGCAGAAGGCAGCTTACTCGGTTGCTTATCTAATATAATATGCATACGAATTCGTGTGTGGCTAATTTATGACTGTACTTGTGTGTTCTTGGAGGGCAAACTGGCAAAACATAAATGCTAATTCTGGATAATTCTCGATCTAAATTAATCTAATTGGCTGTGAGGCTTTTTATTGACGACTCGAAGTGACGGTTACCCACCCAGACTCGACTGGCTTGAATCAGGGATGGTGGGCTTTAATGAACCTTTAAACCTGATCAGCATGAGCATTGGCCATTATCAGATCGTAGTTAGGCAATCTTATTCTGCGGCAAAATGCTGCAAGACAAATATAATGTGAGAGGACGGTTATTTTCATGACATATAAGTATAAGTAGTTATAGGCCCTGAATGAGGACGACGATACCGACTTGTAACATGGCAGTGGGCAACAAATAGGAGTCACTGTATAAGACAATCCCGACGGCCTTGTTGGTTCCCCTTGCCCGATTAAAGCCGTTTTTGTCCTATAATTATTACTTAGAGAACGGCATTCTTCAAAGGAAAATTGAAAAAAACGCGACAAACTGTTATTGCGCGTGTTTCACTATGTCTGGTATGGTGGTATTTTAATAATTGTATTATTTTAAGATTGCATTCGTCCTATATTGTATTCGCCCTAACTGAACATAATTCCTATACAATATTTGTTTTTAAGGAAGTTTATCATTAACTTACTCTCTTAGACTATATACACAAGTAAATAAATCATACTTGATTGGCTGCCATAAGATGACATGTACTGCAGTAAAATAATGTTTATTAGTACGAAAGTCAATACTAGCATCAGCAGCAACATGATAGATACTGTTTATGGTAACAGACATAACACAGCTACCACGTAATACACACACACACACACACACACACACACACATGATAACAATGTTATGCTGTATGATTATGTTGATTAATTGTGTGCGTACTGTAGTAAACAATTATATATGTATAACATATATCCCTGTCTGAGAAAGATATGTGTTGTTAACGGCTCACCAACATATTATATGTTATTTAGAGACGTCCCGCCGCCCCAGAGATAGACTCTGATACAGGGATTGCCTGGTTTATGTCCCCATCCGACGGACGGAGCTAAGTTAAAACGTATTACCCAACACACACCGACGAAGCTCAGTGGCTTCGGTGGGTCTTCAGCCCGGGAAATCCGTTTAAAGTCCACCTTGCTATCCTTTGGGCCACGCAACACCCTCTACCATATGTGTTATCATATTATTGTTGCAATATTATCTACAGCTAGTAATATGCACAATTTGTTTTAAACATTGAATAATTTTAAATATGAAAGTTTTCCAAAAAAATAAAAGACGAGACGCCGCGGTCTTTAAATAAAGATTGCCATGTGTCCCTTTAATGAACAAAATAGTAACATTGTTATGTCAGTTGACTAATGTTATGGCCCGCAAAAGTACAAATTAAGGCAAAAACATATTTGTATGTGGGGTAGGGTAGGAGCGTTGGGCTGGGGGCTGGAGAAAGGAACACATAATTTGGATTTGATAACAAATTGGATAGACCAACTCTAGCATCCCTATCTCTCAGCTTAGTGGGAGGCTTGTCCCCCACTACCACACCACCCCGGCTTGTCCCCCACTCCCACACCACCCCGGCTTGTCCCCCACTCCCTCACCACCACGGCTTGTCCCCCACTCGCACACCACCCCGGCTTGTCCTCAACTCCCACACCACCCCGGCTTGTCCCCCACTCTCACATCACCCCGGTTTGTCCCCCACTCCCACACCACCCCGGCTTGTCCCCCACTCCCACACCATCCCGGCTACCAGGTTTCTAAGTCTTGTGTACATTTTCAGAGGAGACGTGGAGCCCAACAGGGTTGTATTTATTTTGTTTTTTGTATTATTCAAGACAGACAAACAAATCGAACAACAGAACAAATTTCCTCAATAAAACAGAATCAAATAAAAACAGAATCAAATAAAGCCATAGTATCAGGAGACTTGGCCAATCAACGCAACCTTTCAGTTTGATTTGTTATTTGATTATAAAATAAAATCAACAATTAACAGCCAAGTAATATTGTTTGATGATTCTTATCAATAAAGTTTTAGGAATTACGTTAGAGAATGTAGTCTTACTGGGAATGCCATAAAACAAAACTATTTAATGAAACTTCTTTTCTATCTGCTCTTCAGTCTCCACAGAATACATCGAAACAATTTCAGGATGCAGGCGACGATGTTCCCCATTGCACACATATAACGATTTGATCATTTCATTACTGTTCCTAATCTACAGATTTCCCTGGAGCAAGTGATGTCATATCGTGAGTTTCTAAATTTGTGCCTTCTCTTTCATAATGGAAATACCGTACGCACATGAACAAAATTCTATAAAATATTTATTGTAACTATATGAAACAATTACTGAAAACAAAACGGAAACTCTCTCCATTCCGTGTTTCCCAGTAGTCGTTCTGTAAGATGGAGATCCTGCACAAGTTGTCCGCAACACAAACTCACACTAATCAATCGTACTGTCTAAAACTCAGACAAACGTAAATCTTAATGTGTTCAACCACACAACCATCTATCGTTCTGCACAATCACGCGGGCGCGAACACATACGCACACGCACGCACACACGCATGCACAAACGCACACAAGATCAGACACATTCACACGCACGCACGCACACACACAGACACACACAGACGCGCGCACAAACCAACCGTTCTATGTAGGCACAACATCAAACCACATCAATCGTTCTTACAAGATGATATTTTCAAATGTTGTTTAATTAAGATAAATCAACATGATTGTATTTGCTCCACTTGACAAGTAATAGACTTTTAAAGTTGAAAAGTGTTGCTTCTTACGGATGGAGGGAGGATTACAGAGTAATTGTTCTACTCAGGAAAATGCGATGGTCTGAGGCTCTACCGCAAGAAAATCGACCGTCATAATTTATATGGCCTTGCCTGTGCTGAAAATGACGTAAAACACGAGTAAAACAAACTATTTTGTTGTAATATATTAGTATTAACTCAAACAACTTCATATAGGAAACACAAACGTCAATAGTTTCGTCGATTGATCTTCATTTATCATTGTTGCTCAATATCTGGGGCCATTACGGCGTTGCCGCATCATCGTTTGAGAGGAAAAGCTTGTTCAAATTTTGATCAATGTGCAATAATGTGCTTTTCAAATTCGTAATTGAAATTCATTAAATCTTTAGCAACCTCTTCAAGCCAATTAAGCTCCCTTGTTGCAAACATCATCTATCATTTTTGAACAAGAATAAATCAAAGAAAAAACATCTTGTATAAGTTTAATACAATCGAAAAAGAATTTGTTATCATTTTTATCATGGAGCGTATTTTGAGATATTGGATTAATATTGTATGAGAAATCAACTTATTGTGTTTGATAGAACCGAGTATAACGAATAGTGTCTGTTGCTGAATGGACCATTTTGTCTCTTCAGTATGCTACAGTAAACGGACACACGGCAATCTTGAAGTTTTTATCAAGCATTAACATTTGCATTTCGATTTATTAATCCAGTATCATTTTGACTTTAAACATGCTTGCATATAATTAAATCACAATTTTAGATTTTCTTCGTTATTCTAACAAACGTTTATATGTAGTATTGGTGCAACATAATTTATCTTAATGATTGCAACTATGGAAGTTATGTAGAAATACTAACGGGACGCTGTGAGTTTCAAACAAATCCACTTTAAGCGGAGATTTAAAAACTATATTAATTAAATTGGTCTATGTTTTATTAACCGAAGATTTCATAATTAAAATTAATCATATTGTATATGTGCAGTATGTTATATTAAGCGGAGATTTAAGAATTATAATTAATTATATGGTCTGTGTTAAGAATGTTATATTGCGAAGTCTTAAAAATTAGAATTATTTTACATGCAACACGAGGGTGTAAACTAGATTGTACTGCGGTCTCTCAATTGGGCACGTCGGTTTGCCCCGGGTTCGCTGGTTGCCATGCTAATGCTGACATCCGCGACATCGAAAGTAATTTGTATCAGCTCTGTCGCTTGTTTTGCACTCGATGTAAATACATATTTGTATGTGAATATTCTTATGTTGTTGTTTTTTGGCGGAAGTAATAGTTCAGCAGTAATGCATGGTTTATCAGTATCAGCACCTGAGCGACAATATCTACAGTAATAACGATACTGTTTCACGCAACTCACGTTTCACATAATTCGTGATAGACACACATGTCTACAAGAAGATTCCCTGCTGGAGATTTGGGCAATTTCAATGTCAATTGTTTTTTTTTACGTAAACCTTTTTTAATAGAAATAAAAGGCAATTGTTCACACATGAAAAAAAAATTATTGAAGCATTTATTTAAGAAATGGTTCGCAATTTTCGGCGTTTGCGGTGGTTTAAACGCTGGTAGTACTGAAATGGCAAATTCCATGTATGCCCTCTATGGTAAAATTGTCATTAACTGCATTGAAAAAAAATAATTCGAAATTAAACGTTTAATTGTTTTTCGACAGAAAGTATAAAGTGAATGTAAATATAGCATTGTATACTCGTAAATACTGGCAATGCCGTCATGCACGCAATTTGCGATTGTTTATGACCGATGATGTTTGAAGAAATATTATCATAGCTGTCGTTACTTCCTTTCAAACGTAAAGTTTTATATTCTAATTATAGCGGACCTGTGAACGGTATAGTTGTGGCTAATGAAAAGCAAACTAATTGACAAATCGTATGATGTTAACGTTATCGGATAGGGCCCGATCTTTAGACTATATAATTATTATGACCCTCTTAACAGTTAAAGACTTCTGATGACGGCAGCGTAAAAGTGAGGTTTGATGTCCCTGGTAAACACCCACCACTGGACTGTTTTGCAGCTGACTGTTTCAGTGAGTTATACCGAATGCCAGCTGACCGTTCCAGTTCGGTATCCCTAATGTCAGCTGATCGTTCCAGTTCGGTATCCCCAATGTCAGCTGACCTTTCCAGTTCGGTATTCCCAATGTCAGCTGACTTTTCCAGTTCGGTATCCCCAACTGACCGTTCCAGTTCGGTATCCCAATGTCAGCTGACCTTCCCAGTTCGGTATTCCCAATGTCAGCTGACTGTTCCAGTTCGGTATCCCCGTTGTCAACCTGTGTTGTGTTTGTGGTGCAGCATACTGTGTGTTTATATTTCCTTGTAATTGTTGTTTGCTTTGTCCACTGTGTTTGTGGTACCGCATACTGTGCGTCTATCTTTCCTAGTAATTGTTGTTTGCTTTGTCCACTGTGTTTGTGGTACCGCATACTGTGTGTCTATCTTTCCTTGTAATTGTTGTTTGTTTTGTCCACTGTGTTTGTGGTACCGCATACTGTGCGTCTATCTTTCCTAGATATTGTTGTTTGCTTTGTCCACTGTGTTTGTGGTACCGCATACTGTGCGTCTATCTTTCCTTGTAATTGTTGTTTGTTTTATCCACTGTGTTTGTGGGATCGCATACTGTGCGTCTATCTTTCCTAGTAATTGTTGTTTGCTTTGTCCACTGTGTTTGTGGTACCGCATACTGTGCGTCTATCTTTCCTTGTAATTGTTGTTTGTTTTGTCCACTGTGTTTGTGGTACCGCATACTGTGCGTCTATCTTTCCTTGTAATTGTTGTTTGTTTTGTCCACTATGTTTGTGGTGCCGCATACTGTGCGTCTATCTTTCCTTGTAATTGTTGTTTGTTTTCTCGACCGTGTTCTGTGTTCTGTGAATGCTACATTTCCTGTTCGACGTTAAAGCATATTTGCAAACACGTAACAGACTGTTCAGCTATCCAGTATGCGTTTAAGCGGGCTTACTCGGTTGCTTATCTAATATAATATGCACACGAATTCCTGTGTGGCCAATTTATAACATTACTTGTGTGTTCTTGGAGGGCAAATTGGCAAAACATAAATGGTAATTCTGGGTAATTCTCGATCTAAATGAATCTAATTGACTGTAAGGCGTTTTATTGACGGTTACCCACCCGGACTCGACTGGCTTTAATCAGAGATGGTAGGCTTTAATGAACCTTTAAACCTGATCAGCATGAGTATTGGCCATTATCAGATGGTAGTTAGGCAATCTTATTCTGCGGCGAAATACTGAAAGACAAATATATGTGAGAAGACAATTCAAATTATTATCCCGACAGTCTTATATATGTATATATAGGCACTGAATGAGGTCGACGAACAGACTGGTTTCATGACACGGAGCACCAATAGGTGTCAGTGTGTAAGTAAATCGAAGACCCTTGTTAGTTCCCCATACAGTCGTTCATTTCCTATAATTGTTACTTCGAGAACGGCATTCTTCAAAGGACATGTTTCTCTATTCATGGTATGGCGCTTTTGTTATCATATAGTATATTAATTCGCCACCTTATGATTAAAAGGGCCTATCTAACATTTTGACCAAAATTGAGATTTTTGCATATTTCAGTCTCATTTAATCATGTGCTTCTCCTGTAAAATTATCTAACCTGTACTCCTGTCATATTAACAGATATGAGTCATAATACAATGGTCATATCTACCTTTACATAAATAAGTTAGCGGTAAAAGGATGTATTTGTATGTAGTTTTGTGGGAAAAGGACCCATTTGTCAAACAGGCCCTTGCTATTCAAAACAATTTTCAATGATTTTCATATCTATTGAGGTAAAATGAACTATTTGGCATATAGGCCGTTTTTATTCCAAGTAGTTTCACCAAACCTGCATGTTGTAAATCAAACATTAATTCAGTGATGACAGGTTTGGTGTAGCCTTTCCCAGGAATTGTTTTGATAAGAGATTATTTTGTTCCACAATAGATAATTTCAACATTTTGCAAATAATTAGCACAGGGATGAGGAAGTATGGCTGATTTTTATGCAAGCAAGGTATGTTATAATTATTTATTTTTACAAATTAAATCTAGTAAGAAGATTGTTTTCTAAGTTCTATATTGTAATTAGTTCAATGCAATCACATTATTTAAGATTTTTTTTTTTTTAAACCTTACCCATTACAATAAATGTTTCAGGTTAACATAATGCTATAAACTGAAATTATTATTGACTATTTTTCACCAACATACGTCTTAAACTAAAGACTAAAAGTAATTTTAATGCTGTCCCAACTACTGAATCTATTCTTAAATCTCTTACAGAACAATGATGGTAATTGGGAATGTTCAGCTGAGGAGTTGTATGCTAGTATTAGTACTAACAGTGGCATGGCAGGTAATCTATATGAGGGATATTTTACGATTTCCTTTCCTGTTCCAATAACTTTGTGTGTAAAACAACAAAAACTACTGATGTCTTATAGTATATAATATAAATTGATAAATAAAAGTGTACACTATAAATAAATAGATACTAAAATTAATGTAATTAAATCAGTTTGTCTGTAATATTCGAATACTAGATGTTTCTCTAATTGTATCACTACTGGAGAGGCTAATCAAACACTCGAGGAGATCGGAGATAATGATCTGGCACAATAGGAAATTGGTGTTAATGATCCAGCACACGATTAAATTGGTGTAAATGATCTAGCACACGAGCAAATTGGTGTAAATGATCCGGTACACGAGCGAATTGGTGTAAATGATCCGGCACACTAGGACATTGGTGTAAATGATCCGGCACATGAGGAAATTGTTGTAAATGATCTAGCACATGAGGAAATAAGTGTAAATGATCCGTCACACGCGGATATTGGTGTAAATTATCTAGCACATTTGGAAATCAGAGTTGAAGACACGGCACAAGCGGAAAATGGTTCTAATGATCCGTTACAGGAGGGCATTGATGTTAATGATCAGGCACACGAGGGCACGAAACAAGACTATTATTGCTCATCCGATGATAATGTACCATTGGCAGAGTTACGTGCGAAAACATTGAAACGACAAACAAAGCAACCAGTAAATAGAAAACTAATTGAAATCAATTAAAGTATTAAAAGCAGGGAGGAAAAGAAAGCAGATCGAGAGCGAATTAACTGACGTAGAAAAAGCTATGCTTTTAAGTAGAACATTACAATCACTTAAGGCTCACACCAGAAATCTACACGAAGCTCACTTAGACCAACTTCTTGCCTGTAATGAAAGGAAACGCATAGATGTTGCTTCCGATGGAAATTGTTTCTTTGCTGCTGTTGCGAGAAGTGAACAGGACCGTGCTTTGACGGAAATTGATACATTAGGCATTCGATTTGTGACTACATGTTACAAAATAAACACCGCTACTCAGTTTGTGTTACACTTGGTACGGACGAAAGAAATCAAAGTGATGAATTTATAAAAGAAGTTTTTGATTTGAGAAAAAGTGGTCACTGGAATGCAAGCATTGCCGACTATACCATTAGATGTTGCTGATAAATATAACAGCATCCTTCGAATATACTCTAGTTCCCTTGCAACACCAATCATTAACATTAAACCATCTGAATGGATTGAAAACAGTTCATATAAGCTCATTGAAATATCCTACCTGTCTATAAGACAAGAAGAATACATGATATAGATGATACAACTAAATCAGCTACTGTTCAGCCATCTGAAAAGTCAAAAAATGAACGAGGAACCAGATCCTATAAATACAACACCCAGCAAAAATATGACTGGAAACAATGTTGAAAGATCCGAAAATACAAATGAAATATCGGTTACACCACACAAGCGAGCCGACTACGGGAGCCCTCCTGAAAAGGAAAAAGAAAAAGAAATGAAAGTGCATGGAAAGCAAATGTCCGTAAAAATAGTAGATGTGAAGGTAAACAATATATATCAGGGAAAACTGTGGAAGGGAAACGTGTGAAACCTCAGAACTGTGACCGTTGTAGATTTAAATGCAGTACTAAATTTAGTGAACCTGAACGACAAGAACTATTTGATATGTACTACGCCCTTCCAAACTATGAACGACAACGATGCTTCTTTTGTGATGTTGTTACAAAAAACACACCATGCAGTAAATCAACTGGGAGAAAACAAAAGTCACTTCAATATCGCCTTGCTCTTGGAGAGAAACATGAACGGGTCTGTTCTCAGTTCTTTCCTAAAACAATTGACATGGGACAGAAAGTTGTAAGATGTGCAATGGCCAGAAAGAAGCACGGGACATTTCAAGGGGAATACATGAGAGACCGTAAAGCACCCTCCACATATTGTACAGCATTACCAAAGTACCACAGTTGAAGGCCATCAACCACAAGTTTTTACAGTCGGGACACAGCCAAATGGAATGTGATTCTGTCCATTCAGCCATAGAACAGTCAAAGAAAAGGACATACGTGTATGTGCCTTCACAGTGGAGTACTGTAATATGTATGTCGAGGAAAACCAACCCATATATCACAGTCCCTATGAGATACGATCACGTTTTTGACTGCAAGTCATTTGTGAAGAATCTCAATCTAAATCTTCAAACATCTATTACTGGAACAAAGGTTTCCAGCTTTAAATGTATAGTTCACAAACAGTTTTAGGATGCTCTTTTTCCACTCTGATCCAGCGCACATTCAGCCAGTTCTCAAGCAGTCTTAGGATGCTCTTTTTCCACTCTGATCCAGCGCACATTCAGCCAGTTCACAAACAGTCTTAGGATGCTCTTTTTCCACTCTGATCCAGCGCACATTCAGCCGTTAGGCTCTGATCCAGCGCACATTCAGCCGTTAGGCTGAATGTGCGCTGGATCAGAGTGGAAAAAGAGCATCCTAAGACTGCTCGTGAACTATACATTCGAAGCTGGAAATTTCTTGCAAATAAACACGTTGCCGACAGATGATTCTGGCATGGATATGTGTTATACTTCACGGCTTCCCGTGTCTACCAAAAAAAAGAAAGACTTGGTAAATCTTTGCGAAAAAAGGGATAATTCCTGATGACTTTCCTGGATACTTCATTTCACTACCAACAAACAGCAAATGCAAAGAAAACATTCCGTAATTTATTGATAAGGATAATTCTGATTCTGATTCTGAGTGAATAGCATTAATGATTTTTATAGACAGAGACAGTAAATCATTAATATACATATAATTGTTCAAACATACTTGATTGTATGCTCACAATACATTAACAGTCTGTTACAATGCCCTTACTTGTATACTTTTATCGAACATATGCTGTATTTATGTTCATAGTAAATGGACTTATTTGTCACACAGAACCTTTTACACCTATATTTCTACATATTTTATGAAAATTAGTTCATGAAATAAGCGCCTATTTGCCAAATAGGACCTTTTTATTATAAAAATTATTTGAAAAGGGTTTGTGGTAAAAGGACCTATTTACATTATTGATTATATCTATTGACTTATTGATTATCGACAAATTAAATATATGTGTAATTGAAGCTTTGAATACAACATATATCACCACCAAAAAGTGTCTTTGTAAAGTATTTCCCTGATTTTTTACAAATGTTCAAACCTTAAAATTAATTTTTCTCGAAAGTATGAAAAATGCAGATAGGACCTTTTAATTCTAAGGTGGCGTTATGGTCATACTATTCGTTTGTATTTATTTTTGATTGTATTATATTCGTTCGACTTTGTATTCGAGAATTGCATTCACCCTATATTATTATTCGTCCTGGATTGTATTTATAGACAACATCGTCCTAGACAGCATCGTCATTTATTCCATTCGTCCTACATTGTGTTCGTCTTGGATTTTATTCGTAGATTGCATCGTTCTAGACTGTATTCGTCTTAGATTGTATTCGTAGATTTCATCATCCTAGGTTGTATTCGTCCTAGATTGTATTTGTAGATTGTATTCGTCCTATGTATTATTAGAATTTATTCGTCCGATTATATTCGTCCTGTATTGTATTTTAACATTGTATTCGTCCTAGCCAATATTAACTTTTAAAGATTTTTTTTATTATCTAACTTTCTTAAACTACACACAAGTTAATAAACCACTTTTTATGTGTTCATTAATATTACAACCATTGTAGGTATTTAGCGGATAATGCACGTCATTTGGGCACTTTCAATTTTAATTATTTTTTACGAAAAATAGTGTTTACAAAAAACTTTTGAATGCAGAGCATGCTCTGAGATCGACATTCCATGTCGATTTGAATTGTGAATACAGAGCTAGCATTTATGTCGGCATTCCAAGTCGTAATGCGTTTAGAGATCGAATTTCAAAGTCAAGATTAGTTTGCGAATCAGAGGTAGCTATGAGCTCAACATCTAATGTCGAGATGAGTTGTGAATGCAGAGCTAGCTATGAGATGGACAGTTAATGCTGAGCTGAGTTATGAAGTCAGAGCTAGCTATGAAATCGACATTCCATGTCGACATGAGTTTTGAATGCAAAGTTAGCTCTGAGGCGATATTCAGTGTCGAACTTTGTTTCAAAAAGCAGAGCAAGTAGCTCTTGGATCGACATTACATTTCGAGCTGGTTTTAAATGCAGAGCTAGCTTTGAGCACGACATTCAATGTCGAACAGAGCTATATCTGAAATCGACATTCAATGTCGGACTGAGTTTACAATGAAAAATTAGCTTTGGTGTCAACATACAATGTTGAGCTGAGTTTTGAATGCCGAACTTGGTTTGAGATCGTCATTCAATGTCGAGCTGAATTTTGAATGCATAATAATGTGTGAGACTGACATTAATGTCGAGCTGAATTTTAAATGCAAAGCTAGATCTGAGATCGACATTCAATGTCGAACTGGGTTTACAATGAAACATTAGCTTTGATATCAACATACAATGTTGAGCTGAGATTTAAATGCAGAACTAGCTCTGAGCTTCAATGTCGATCTGGGGTTTGAATACAACATTTGGTTTGAGATCGACATTCAATGTCAACTGAGTCTTGAATGCAGAACTATATCTGAGATCGACATTCAAGGTAGAGCTGAGTTTCGAATGCAAAGCTAGCTCTGCGATCGACATTCAATGTCGACATGGGATTACAATGACAAATTAGCTTTGATATCAACATGCAATGCTGAGATGAGTTTTGAATGCAGAACTAGCTCTGAACTCGACATTCAGTGTCGATCTGGGGTTTGAATGCAACATTTAGTATCGACATTCAATGTCAATCTGAGTTTTGAATGCCGAGCTAGATCTGAGATCGATATTCAATGTCAAGCTGTGTTTTGAATGCAGATCTAGCTGTGAGTTCGATATTCAATGTCAATCTGGGTTTTGAATGCAGAGCTAGCTATGAGATCGATATGCAATGTCAAGTTGGGTTTTGAATGCAGAGCTAGCTATGAGATCGATATATAATATCAAGCTGGGTTTTGAATGCATAGCTAGTCAAGCTGGGTGTTAAAGACAGAGCCAGCACTGCTTTCAAAACTCAGCTCGACATTAAATATCACTGGGATGTGGATTTCGAGCTTCAATATCGGCGTTCAAAGCCGCATTAATGCTGACAAAATTTACGAATCAATTGATATATTTTAATAAGTTACATTATGCTTCCGTTGTTATAGTACCAACAATAACGTGTCTTGGGAGCTTGGTAAGAATAAATGATAAATAAGTTCATGCAACTTAAATATCGTCAGCGTATTTTCAGACCGCCATATACCATTGAGGTACCCATGATGCGTGCACAGTTAGATCCGCCCGTCCCAAAAAATCTACCCGCCACTACCCCGCGCCCCCGTAAAAGTGACGTTTATTCAAAATTAGAAACTATTTCTTTTCAAGAGAAAGGAAAATGGAATGTAAATTTTCGAAATATAACGTTTATTGTTTGTTTTTTTGTGTTTTTGATTTTTGAAGAGAAAGAATCGAGTGAATTTAAATATATCATAGTATACTCGAACATACTGACACTGTCGTTATACAGGCAAGATGCGACTTTTTGGAGTGTTGACCTACGGCGTTTTTAGACATATTACCATAGACTACGTTACATCTAATTATTACGGATATATGAACTGGCAGGTAATTACAGTGTTTACGTTATCAGATCGGTCCCGAACCTATAGCTCACACTTCTTAACAGCCACATACGTGGGATGATGATAATAGGGAAATAATAAGATTTGTTGCGCTCTAGAATCTGGTTTAAACCCGTATCGACCGTTTTGCTACTGACCGTTCAAATGCGGTAACCCTAATGTCAAGAAATATAAAAAGATCGGGTAGGGAAAGTAGCATTCAAGGAGGACAGTCAACCTCAAAACACAGAAACAAACACGCAAACAGACAAACAAGAAGGCAAATGTAATTATAAATGCAAACGACATCACAAACACAAAGGGTTGACAATAGGGCTATCGCCTAGGAACGGTCAGTGGCAAAAAGGCAAATATGGGTTTAAACCAGATTCTATTGACGGTCAGTCAACCCTTGTATGTCTGTGGTGTCGCTTAGTTTGCGTCTATATTTACATGTGATTGTTGTTTGTATTGGTTGCGTGTTTTATTAGACTGTGTTCTGTGAACTTTTCATTTCCTGTTCGCAACACGTTGCAAACTGTTCAGCCACCCGAAATTCGTTTTTTTCTAGCAGAAGGCAGCTTACTCGGTTGCTTATCTATTATAATATGCATACGAATTCGTGTGTGGCTAATTTAAAACTGTACTTGTGTGTTCTTGGATGGCAAACTGGCAAAACATAAATGCTAATTCTGGATAATTCTCGATCTAAATTAATCTAATTGGCTGTGAGGCTTTTTATTGACGACTCGAAGTGACGGTTACCCACTCGGACTCGACTGGCTTTAATGAACCTTTAAACCTGATCAGCATGAGCATTGGCCATTATCAGATCGTAGTTAGGCAATCTTATTCTGCGGCAAAATGCTGCAAGACAAATATAATGTGAGAGGACGGTTATTTTCACGACATTTTTATATGTGTAGTTATAGGCCCTGAATGAGGACGACGATACCGACTTGTAACATGGCAGTGGGCAACAAATAGGAGTCACTGTGTAAGACAATCCCGACGGCCTTGTTGGTTCCCCATGCCCGATTAAAGCCGTTCTTGTCCTATAATTATTACTTAGAGAACGGCATTCTTCAAAGAAAAATTGAAAAAAACGCGACAAACTGTTATTGCGCGTGTTTCACTATGTCTGGTATGGTGGTATTTTAATAATTGTATTATTTTAAGATTGCATTCGTCCTATATTGTATTCGCAACAACTGAACATAATTCCTATACTATGTTTGTTTTTAAGGAAGTTTATCATTAACTAACTCTCTTAGACTATATACACAAGTAAATAAATCATACTTAATTTGCTGCCATAATATGACATGTACTGCAGTAAAATAATGTGTATTAGTAAGAAAGTCAATACTAGCATTAGCAGCAACATGATAGATACTGTTTATGGTAACAGACATAATGCAATATTTCATGATCTGATAAGTTTACTGGCTGCCATTTTCTCATTTTTTGATAAAAGATGTACGACATGTGCTCGAGAAAATGGTCTTTTTAAACACAATGGCTTATGTTGTATGCATAATACATGTGCTATGCCTTAGCTCACACGTAATACACACATAGCTCCGACGTAATACACACAAACAGCAACTACGTAAGAAACAGAGCTACCATGTAATACACACATAGCTCCCACGTTATACACACACAGTTCTCACGTAATACAAACGTAGCTTCCACATAATACACCCAAACAGCTACTACGTCATACACAAACACAGCTACCATGTAATACATGCATAGCTACCACGTTATATACACACAGCTCTCACGTAATACACACATATATGAAACGTAATACACACAGCTCTCACGTAATACACACATAGATGAAACGTAATACACACATAGATGAAACGTAATACACACAGGTCTCACGTAATACACACATAGATGAAACGTAATACACACATAGATGAAACGTAATACACACAGCTCTCACGTAATACACACATAGATGAAACGTAATACACACATAGATGAAACGTAAAACACACAGCTCTCACGTAATACACACATAGATGAAACGTAATACACATACAGCATCTCCCATGTAATACACATACAGCTCCCTCGTAATATACACATAGCTTTCACCTTATATATAAATAGCTCCCACGTAATACAAAAATAGCTCCCACATAATACACACACACAGCTACCACGTAATACAAACACACACACACACACATGATAACAATGTCATGTTGTATGATTATGTTGATTAATTGTGTGCGTACTGTAGTAAACAATGATATATGTAAACATATATCCCTGTCTGAGAAAGATATGTGTTGTTAACGGCTCACCAACACATTATAGGTTATTTAGAGATGTCCCGCCGCCCCAGAGATAGACTCTGATACAGGGATTGCCTGGTTTATGTCCCCATCCGACGGACGGGGCTAAGTTAAAACGTATTACCCAAACACACACCGACGAAGCTCAGTGGCTTCGGTGAGTCTTCAGCCCGAGAAATCCGTTTAAAGTCCACCTTGCTATCCATTGGGCCACGCAACACCCGCTACCATATCTGTAATCATATTATTGTTGCAATAATATCTACAGCTAATAATATGCACAATTTTGTTTTAGACATTGAATGATTTAAAATATGCAAGTTTTCCAAAAAAATAAAAGACGAGACGCCGCGATCTTTAAATAAAGATTGCCATGTGTCCCTTTAATGAACAAAATAGTAACATTGTTATGTCAGTTGACTAATGTTATGGCCCGCAAAAGTACAAATTAAGACAAAAACATATTTGTAGGTGAGGTAGGGTAGGGGCGTGGGGCTGGGGGCTGGAGAAAGGAACACATAATTTGGATTTGATAACAAATTGGATAGACCAACTCTAGCATCCCTATCTCTCAGCTTAGTGGGAGGTTTGTCCCTCACTCCCACACCACCCCGGCTTGTTCCCCACTCCCACACCACCCCGGCTTGTCCCCCACTCCCACACCACCCCGGCTTGTCCCCCACTCCCACACCACCCCGGCTACCAGATTTCTAAGTCTTGTGTACATTTTCTGAGGAGACGTGGAGCCCAACAGGGTTGTATTTATTTTGTTTTTTGTGTTATTCAAGACAGACAAACAAATCGAACAACAGAACAAAGTTCCACAGTAAACAGAATCAAATAAAAACAGAATCAAATAAAGCCATATTATCAGGAGACTTGGCCCATCAACGCAACCTTTCAGTTTGATTTGTTATTTGATTATAATATAAAATCAACAATTAACAGCCAAGTAATATTGTTTGATGATTCTTATCAATAAAGTTTTAGAATTACGTTAGAGAATGTAGTCTTACTGGGAATGCCATAAAACAAAACTATTTAATGAAACTACTTTTCTATCTGCTCTTCAGTCTCCACAGAATACATCGAAACAATTTCAGGATGTTGGCGACGATGTTCCCCATTGCACACATATAACGATTTGATCATTTCATTACTGTTCCTAATCTACAGATTTCCCTGGGGCAAGTGATGTCATATCGTGAGTTTCTAAATTTGTGCCTTCTCTTTCATATTGGAAATACCGTACGCACATGAACAAAATTCTATAAAATATTTACTATAACTATATGAAACAATTATTGAAAACAAAACGGAAACTCTCTCCATTCCGTGTTTCCCAGTAGTCGTTCTGTAAGATGGAGATCCTGCACAAGTTGTCTGTTACACAAACTCACACTAATCAATCGTACTGTCTAAACCTCAGACAAACGTAACTCTTAATGTGTTTAACCACATAACCATCTATCGTTCTGCACAATCACGCGGGCGCGAACACATACGCACACGCACGCATGCACACACGCACACAATATCAGACACATTCACACGCACGCACGCACACACACACACACTCACACACACAGACGCGCGCACACACCAACCGTTCTATGTACGCACAACCACAAACCACATCAATTGTTCTTACAAGATGATATTTTCAAATGTTGTTTAATTAAGATAAATCAAGATGATTGTATTTGCTCCACTTGACAAGTAATAGACTTTTAAAGTTGAAAAGTGTTGCTTCTTACGGATGGAGGGAGGATTACAGAGTAATTGTTCTACTCAGGAAAATGCGATGGTCTGAGGCTCTACCGCGAGAAAATCGACCGTCATAATTTATATGGCCTTGCCTGTGCTGAAAATGACGTAAAACACGAGTAAAACAAACTATTTTGTTGTAATATATTAGTATTAGCTCAAACAACTTCATCTAGGAAACACAAACGTCAATAGTTTCGTCGATTGATCTTCATTTATCATTGTTGCTCAATATTTGGGGCCATTACGGCGTTGCCGCATCATCGTTTGAGAGGAAAAGCTTGTTCAAATTTTGATCAATGTGCAATAATATGCTCTTCAAATTCGTAATTGAAATTCATTAAATCTTTAGCAACCTCTTCAAGCCAATTAAGCTCCCTTGTTGCAAACACCATCTATCATTTTTGAACAAGAATAAATCAAAGAAAAAACATCTTGTATAAGTTAAATACAATCGAAAAAGAATTTGTTATCATTTTTATCATGGAGCGTATTTTGAGATATTGGATTAATATTGTATGAGAAATCAACTTATTGTGTTTGATAGAACCGAGTATAACGAATAGTGTCTGATGCTGAATGGACCATTTTGTCTCTTCAGTATGCTACAGTAAAAGGACACACGGCAATTTTGAAGTTTTTATCAAGAATTAACATTTGCATTTCGATTTATTAATCCAGTATCATTTTGACTTTAAACATGCTTGCATATAATTAAATAACAATTTTAGATTTTCTTCGTTATTCTAACAAACGTTTATATGTAGTATTGGTGCAACATAATCAACATTTATTTATCTTAATGATTGCAACTATGAAAGTTATGTAGAAATACTAAAGGGACGCTGTGAGTTTCAAACAAATCCACTTTAAGCTGAGATTTAAGAACTATATTAATTAAATTGGTCTATGTTTTATTAACCGAAGATTTCATAATTAAAATTAATCATATTGTATATGTGCAGTATGTTATATTAAGCGGAGATTTAAGAATTATAATTAATCATATGGTCTGTGTTAAGAATGTTATATTGCGAAGTCTTAAAAATTAGAATTATTTTGCATGCAACACGAGGGTGTAAACTAGATTGTACTGCGGTCTCTCAATTGGGCACGTCGGTTTCCCCCGGGTTCGCTGGTTGCCATGCTAATGCTGACATCCGCGACATCGAAAGTAATTTGTATCAGCTCTGTCGCTTGTTTTGCACTCGATGTAAATACATATTTGTATGTGAATATTCTTATGTTGTTGTTTTTTGGCGGAAGTAATAGTTCAGCAGTAATGCATGATTTATCAGTATCAGCACCTGAGCGACGATATCTTCAGTAATAACGATACTGTTTCATGCAACTCACGTTTCACATAATTCGTGATAGACACACATGTCTACAAGAAGATTCCCTGCTGGAGATTGGATAACCGTGTATTACTTTGAGTGGTTACACAATTGTGCAAAAAGTGTTCACTAATATTACAAACATTGTTGGAATTTAGAG
Organism: Cyrtodaria siliqua; assembly: GCA_037043455.1. NCBI lineage: Eukaryota > Metazoa > Mollusca > Bivalvia > Adapedonta > Hiatellidae > Cyrtodaria > Cyrtodaria siliqua. The sequence continues at coordinate 17,764 of JAWPHD010006645.1, read as the reverse complement.
GATAATGCTCGTCATTTGGGCAATTTTAATGTCAATTGTTTTGTTTTTACGTAAACCGTTTTTAACAAAAATAAAAGGCAATTGTTCACACATGAACATTTTCTTATTGAAGCATTTATTTAAGAAATGGTTCGCAATTTTCGGCGCTTGCGGTGGTTTGAACTCTACGCTGGTAGTACTGAAATGGCAAATTCCATGTATGCACTCTATGGTAAAATTGTCATTAACTGCATTGAACAAATTAATTCGAAATTAAACGTTTAATTCTTTTTCGACAGAAAGTATAAAGTGAATGTAAATATAGCATTGTATACTCGTAAATACTGGCAATGCCGTCATGCACGCAATTTGCGATTTTTAATGACCGATGATGTTTTAAGAAATATTATCATAGCTGTCGTTACTTCCTTTCAAACGTAAATTTTTATATTCTAATTATAGCGGACCTGTGAACGGTATAGTTGTCGCTGGTGGAAAGGAAACTAATTGACAAATCGATGTTAACGTTATCAGATAGGGCCCGACCTTTAGACTATATATGGCCCTCTTAACAGTTTAAGACTTCAGATGACGGCAGCGTAAAAGTGAGGTTTGATGTCCCTGGTAAACACCCACCACCGGCCTGTTTTGCAGCTGACCGTTTCAGTGAGTTATACCTAATGCCAGCTGACCGTTCCAGTTCGGTATCCCCAATGTCAGCTGATCGTTCCAGTTCGGTATCCCCAATGTCAGCTGACCTTTCCAGTTCGGTATTCCCAATGTCAGCTGACTGTTCCAGTTCGGTATCCCCAACTGACCGTTCCAGTTCGGTATCCCCGTTGTCAGCCTGTGTATGTTTGTGGTGCCGCATACTGTGCATCTATCTTTCCTTGTAATTGTTGTTTGTTTTGTCCACTATGTTTGTGGTGCCGCGTACTGTGTGTCTATCCTTCCTTGTAATTATTGTTTGTTTTGTCCACTATGTTTGTGGTGCCGCGTACTGTGTGTCTATCTTTCCTTGTAATTGTTGTTTGTTTTGTCCACTATGTTTGTGGTGCCGAATACTGTGTGTCTATCCTTCCTCGTAATTGTTGTTTGTTTTGTCCACTGTGTTTGTGGTGCCGAATACTGTGCGTCTATCTTTCCTTGTAATTGTTGTTTGTTTTCTCGACCGTGTTCTGTGTTCTGTGAATGCTACATTTCCTGTTCGACGTTAAAGCCTATTTGCAAACACGTAACAAACTGTTCAGCTATCCAGTATGCGATTAAGCGGGCTTACTCGGTTGCTTATCTAATATAATATGCATACGAATTCCTGTGTGGCCAATTTATAAAATTACTTGTGTGTTCTTGGAGGGCAAACTGGCAGAACATAAATGGTAATTATGGGTAATTCTCGATCTAAATGAATATAATTGGCTGTAAGGCGTTTTATTGACGACTCGAAGTGACGGTTACCCACTCGGACTCGACTGGCTTTAATCAGAGATGGTGGGCTTTAATGAACCTTTAAACCTAATCAGCATGAGTATTAGCCATTATCAGATCGTAGTTAGGCAATCTTATTCTGCGGCAAAATACTGGAAGACAAATATATGTGGGAAGACAATTCAAATTATTATCACGACAGTTTTATATATGTATATATAGGCACTGAATGAGGTAGACGAACTGACTGGTTACACCAATAGGTGTCATTGTGTAAGTAAATCGAAGACCCTTGTTAGATCCCCATACAGTCGTTCATTTCCTATAATTGTTACTTTGAGAACGGCATTCTTCAAAGGAGAATACCGAAAAGAATGCGATAAACGGCTATCCTCTCTTGTGTATACACGTGTTTCTCTATTCATGGTATGGCGCTTTTGTTATCATATAGTATATTATGGTCTTTTCATACTATTCGTTTGTATTTATTTTTGATTGTATTATATTCGTTCGAATTTGTATTCAAGAATTGCATTCACCCTATATTATTATTCGCCCTAGATTGTAATTGTAGACAACATCGTCCTAGACAGCATCGTCATTTATTCCATTCGTCCTACATTGTGTTCGTCTTGGATTTTATTCGTAGATTGCATCGTTTTAGACTGTATTCGTCTTAGATTGTATTCGTAGATTTCATCGTCCTAGGTTGTATTCGTCCAAGATTGTATTCGTAGGTTGTATTCGTCCTATGTATTATTAGAATTTATTCGTCCGATTATATTCGTCCTGTATTGTATTTTAACATTGTATTCGTCCTAGCCAATATTAACTTTTAAAGATATTTTTTATTAACTAACTTTCTTAAACTACACACAAGTTAATAAATCACTTTTTATGTGTTCATTAATATTTCAACCATTGTAGGTATTTTGCGGATAATGCACGTCATTTGGGCACTTTCAATTTTAATTATTTTTTACGAAAAATAGTGTTTACAAAAAACTTTTGAATGCAGAGCATGCTCTGAGATCGACATTCCATGTCGATTTGAATTGTGAATACAGAGCTAGCTATTATGTTGGCATTCCAAGTCGTAATGCGTTTTGAGATCGAATTTCAAAGTCAAGATTAGTTTGCGAATCAGAGGTAGCTATGAGCTCGACATCTAATGTCGAGATGAGTTGTGAATGCAGAGCTAGCTATGAGATGGACATTTAATGCTGAGCTGAGTTATGAAGTCAGAGCTAGCTATGAAATCGACATTCCATGTCGAGATGAGTTTTGAATGCAAAGTTAGCTCCTAGGCGGTATTCAGTGTCGAACTTTGTTTAAAAAAGCAGAGCAAGTAGCTCTTGGATCGACATTACATTTCGAGCTGGTTTTAAATGCAGAGCTAGCTTTGAGCACGACATTCAATGTCGAACAGAGCTATATCTGAAATCGATATTCAATGTCGGACTGAGTTTACAATGAAAAATTAGCTTTGGTGTCAACATACAATGTTGAGCTGAGTTTTGAATGCCGAACTTGGTTTGAGATCGTCATTCAATGTCGAGCTGAATTTTGAATGCATAACAATGTGTGAGACTGACATTAATGTCGAGCTGAATTTTGAATGCAAAGCTAGATCTGAGATCGACATTCAATGTCGAACTGGGTTTACAATGAAACATTAGCTTTGATATCAACATACAATGTTGAGCTGAGATTTAAATGCAGAACTAGCTCTGAGCTTCAATGTCGATCTGAGGTTTGAATGCAACATTTGGTTTGAGATCGACAATCAATGTCAACTGAGTTTTGAATGCAGAGCTAGATCTGAGATCGACATTTAAGGTGGAGCTGAGTTTCGAATGCAAAGCTAGCTCTGCGATCGACATTCAATGTCGAACTGGAATTACAATGACAAATTAGCTTTGATATCAACATACAATGCTGAGATGAGTTTTGAATGCAGAACTAGCTCTGAACTCGACATTCAGTGTCGATCTGGGGTTTGAACGCAACATTTGGTATCGACATTCAATGTCAATTTGAGTTTTGAATGCCGAGCTAGATCTGAGATCGATATTCAATGTCAAGATGGGTTTTGAATGCAGAGCTAGCTGTGAGATCGATATTCAATGTCAATCTGGGTTTTGAATGCAGAGCTAGCTATGAGATCGATATTCAGTTTGTATTGATTGCGTGTTTTATTAGACTGTGTTCTGTGAACTTTTGATTTCCTGTTCGCAACACGTTGCAAACTGTTCAGCCACCCGAAATTCATTTTTTTCTAGCAGAATGCAGCTTACTCGGTTGCTTATCTAATATAATATGCATACGAATTCGTGTGTGGCTAATTTATAACTGTACTTGTGTGTTCTTGGATGGCAAACTGGCAAAACATAAATGCTAATTCTGGATAATTCTCGATCTAAATTAATCTAATTGGCTGTGAGGCTTTTTATTGACGACTCGAAGTGACGGTTACCCACTCGGACTCGACTGGCTTTAATGAACCTTTAAACCTGATTAGCATGAGCATTGGCCATTATCAGATCGTAGTTAGGCAATCTTATTCTGCGGCAAAATGCTGCAAGACAAATATAATGTGAGAGGACGGTTATTTTCACGACAGTTTTATATGTGTAGTTATTGGCCCTGAATGAGGACGACGATACCGACTTGTAACATGGCAGTGGGCAACAAATAGGAGTCACTGTATAAGACAATCCCGACGGCCTTGTTGGTTCCCCTTGCCCGATTAAAGCCGTTCTTGTCCTATAATTATTACTTAGAGAATGGCATTCTTCAAAGGAAAATTGAAAAAAACGCGACAAACTGTTATTGCGCGTGTTTCACTATGTCTGGTATGGTGGTATTTTAATAATTGTATTATTTTAAGATTGCATTCGTTTATTATTAACTAACTCTCTTAGACTATATACACAAGTAAATAAATCATACTTAATTTGCTGCCATAAGATGACATGTACTGCAGTAAAATAATGTGTATTAGTACGAAAGTCAATACTAGCATCAGCAGCAACATGATAGATACTGTTTATGGTAACAGACATAATGCAATATGTCATGATCTGATAAGTTTACTGGCTGCCATTTTCTCATTGTTTGATATTAGATGTACGACATGTGCTCGAGAAAATGGTATTTTTAAACACAATGGCTTATGTTGTATACATAATACATGTGCTATGCTTTAGCTCACACGTAATACACGCATAGCTCCGACGTAATACACACAAACAGCAACTATGTAAGAAACAGAGCTGCCATGTAATACACACATAGCTCCCACGTTATACACACACAGTTCTTACGTAATACAAACGTAGCTTCCATGTACTACACACATAACTCCCACATAATACACCCAAACAGCTACTACGTTATACACAAACACAGCTACCATGTAATACATGCATAGCTACCACGTAATTTACACACAGCTCTCACGTAATAAACACATAGATGAAATGTAATACACACAGCTCTCACGTAATACACATACAGCATCTCCCACGTAATACACACACAGCTCCCACGTAATACACACATAGCTGAAATGTAATACACACAGCTCTCACGTAATACACACATAGCTGAAACGTAATACACACAGCTCTCACGTAATACACAAATAACTCCCACGTAATACACATACAGCATCTCCCATGTAATACACACACAGCTCCCACGTAATATACACATAGCTTTCACCTTATATACAAATAGCTCCCATGTAATACACAAATAGCTCCCACATAATACACACACACAGCTACCACGTAATACACACACACACACACACACACACACACACACATGATAACAATGTCATGCTGTATGATTATGTTGGTTAATTGTGTGCGTACTGTAGTAAACAATGATATATGTATAACATATATCCCTGTCTGAGAAAGATATGTGCTGTTAACGGCTAACCAACATATTATATGTTATTTAGAGACGTCCAGCCGCCCCAGAGATAGACTCTGATACAGGGATTGCCTGGTTTATGTCCCCATCCGACGGACGGGGCTAAGTTAAAACGTATTACCCAACACACACCGACGAAGCTCAGTGGCTTCGGTGGGTCTTCAGCCCGGGAAATCCGTTTAAAGTCCACTTTGCTATCCTTTGGGCCATGCAACACCCTCTACCATATGTGTTATCATATTATTGTTGCAATATTATCTACAGCTAGTAATATGCACAATTTGTTTTAAACATTGAATGATTTTAAATATGCAAGTTTTCCAAAAAAATAAAAGACGAGACGCCGCGATCTTTAAATAAATATTGCCATGTGTCCCTTTAATGAACAAATTAAGACAAAAACATATTTGTATGTGGGGTAGGGTAGGGGCGTTGGGCTGGGGGCTGGAGAAAGGAACACATAATTTGGATTTGATAACAAATTGGATAGACTAACTCTAGCATCCCTATCTCTCAGCTTAGTGGGAGGCTTGTCCCCCACTACCACACGACCCCGGCTTGTCCCCCACTCCCACACCACCCCGGCTTGTCCCCCACTCCCTCACCACCACGGCTTGTTCCCCACTCGCACACCACCCCGGTTTGTCCCCAACTCCTACACCACCCCGGCTTGTCCCCCACTCTCACATCACCCCGGTTTGTCCCCCCACTCCCACACCACCGCGGCTTGTCCCCCACTCCCACACCATCCCGGCTACCAGGTTTCTAAGTCTTGTGTACATTTTTAGAGGAGACGTGGAGCCCAACAGGGTTGTATTTATTTTGTTTTTTGTATTATTCAAGACAGACAAACAAATCGAACAACAGAACAAATTTCCTCAATAAACAGAATCAAATAAAAACAGAATCAAATAAAGCCATAGTATCAGGAGACTTGGCCAATCAACGCAACCTTTCAGTTTGATTTGTTATTTGATTATAAAATAAAATCAACAATTAACAGCCAAGTAATATTGTTTGATGATTCTTATCAATAAAGTTTTAGGAATTACGTTAGAGAATGTAGTCTTACTGGTAATGCCATAAAACAAAACTATTTAATGAAACTACTTTTCTATCTGCTCTTCAGTCTCCACAGAATACATCGAAACAATTTCAGGATGCAGGCGACGATGTTCCCCATTGCACACATATAACGATTTGATCATTTCATTACTGTTCCTAATCTACAGATTTCCCTGGAGCAAGTGATGTCATATCGTGAGTTTCTAAATTTGTGCCTTCTCTTTCATAATGGAAATACCGTACGCACATGAACAAAATTCTATAAAATATTTATTGTAACTATATGAAACAATTACTGAAAACAAAACGGAAACTCTCTCCATTGCGTGTTTCCCAGTAGTCGTTCTGTAAGATGGAGATCCTGCACAAGTTGTCCGCAACACAAACTCACACTAATCAATCGTACTGTCTAAAACTCAGACAAACTAAAATCTTAATGTGTTCAACCACACAACCATCTATCGTTCTGCACAATCACGCGGGCGCGAACACATACGCACACGCACGGACGCACGCATGCACAAACGCACACAAGATCAGACACATTCACACGCACGCACGCACACACACACACACACACACAGACGCGCGCGCACACACCAACCAATCTATGTACGCACAACCACAAACCACATCAATCGTTCATACAAGACGATATTTTCAAATTTTGTTTACTTAAGATAAATCAACATGATTGTATTTGCTCCACTTGACAAGTAATAGACTTTTCAAGTTGAAAAGTGTCGGTCCTTACGGATGGAGGGAGGATTACAGTGTAATTGTTTTACTCAGGAAAATGCGATGGTCTGAGGCTCTACCGCAAGAAAATCGACCTTCATAATTTATATGGCCTTGCCTGTGCTGAAAATGACGTAAAACTCCAGTTAAACAAAATATTGTGTTGTAATATATTAGTATTAACTCAAACGATTTCATCTAGGAAAAATAAACGTCAATAGTTTCGTCGATTGATCTTCATTTATCATTGTTGCTCAATATTTGGGGCCATTACGGCGTTGCCGCATCATCGTTTGAGAGGAAAAGCTTGTTCAAATTTTGATCAATGTGCAATAATGTGCTTTTCAAATTCGTAATTGAAATTCATTAAATCTTTAGCAACCTCTTCAAGCCAATTAAGCTCCCTTGTTGCAAACATCATCTATCATTTTTGAACAAAAATAAATCAAAGAAAAAACATCTTGTATAAGTTAAAATCAATCGAAAAAGAATTTGTTATCATTTTTATCATGGAGCGTATTTTGAGATATTGGATTAATATTGTATGAGAAATCAACTTATTGTGTTTGCTAGAACCGAGTATAACGAATAGTGTCTGTTGCTGAATGGACCATTTTGTCTCTTCAGTAAACGGACACACGGCAATCTTGAAGTTTTTATCAAGCATTAACATTTGCATTTCGATTTATTAATCCAGTATCATTTTGACTTTAAACATGCTTGCATATAATTAAATAACAATTTTAGATTTTCTTCATTATTCTAACAAACGTTTATATGTAGTATTGGTGCAACATAATCAACATTTATCGTAATGATTGCAACTATGGAAGTTATGTAAAAATACTATCGGGACGCCGTGAGTTTCAAACAAATCCACTTGAAGCGGAGATTTAAGAACTGTATTAATTAAATTGGTCTATGTTTTATTAACCGATAATTAAAATTAATCATATTGTATATGTGCAGTATGTTATATTAAGTGGAGATTTAAGAATTATAATTAATCATATGGTCTGTGTTAAGAATGTTATATTGCGAAGTCTTAAAAATTAGAATTATTTTGCATGCAACACGAGAGTGTAAACTAGATTGTACGGCGGTCCCTCAATTGGGCACGTCGGTTTCCCCCGGGTTCGCTGGTTGCCCTAAGATCATGCTAATGCTGACATCCGCGACATCGAAAGTAATTTGTATCAGCTCTGTCGCTTGTTTTGCACTCGATGTAAATACATATTTGTATGTGAATATTCTTATGTTGTTGTTTTTTGGCGAAAGTAATAGTCCAGTAGTAATGCATGCTATATCAGTATCAGCACATGAGCGACACTACCTTCAATACTAACGATACTGTTTCATGCAACTCACGTTTCACATAATTCGTGATAGACACCTAAGTCTACAAGAAGATTCCCTGCTGGAGATAGGAAAACCGTGTATTACTTTGAGTGGCTTACACAATTGTGCAAAAAGTGTTCACTAATATTACCAACATTGTTGGAATTTCGAGGATAATGCTCGTCATTTGGGCAATTTCAATGTCAATTGTTTTGTTTTTACGTAAACCGTTTTTAATAAAAAATAAAAGGCACATGTTCACAAATGAAAAGGTATTTATTGAAGCATTTATTTAAGAATTGATTCGCAATTTTCGACATCTTTGCGGTGGTTTAAATCCAGTTAGTATTGAAATGGCAAATTCCGTGTATGGGCTCTATGGTAAAGTTGTCATTAACTGCATTGAAAAATGAAATTTATTCCAAATTAAACGCTTAATTCTTTTTCGACAGAAAGTATAAAGTGAATGTAAATTTAGCATTGTATACTCGTAAGTACTGGCAATGCCGTCATGCGCGCAAGTTGCGATTGTTTATGACCGATGATGTTTGAAGAAATATTATCATAGCTGTCGTTACTTCCTTTCAAACGTAATTTTTTATATTCTAATTATAGCGGACGGTATAGTTGTGGCGGGTGGAAAGCAAACTAATTGACAAATCGTATGATGTTAACGTTATCGTATAGGGCCCGATCTTTAGACTATATAATTATTATGACCCTCTTAACAGTTTAAGTCTTCGGATGACGGCAGCGTAAAAGTGAGGTTTGATGTCCCTGGTAAACACCCACCACTGGCCTGTTTTGCAGCTGACCGTTTCAGTGAGTTATACCCAATGCCAGCTGACCGTTCCAGTTAGGTATACCCAATGCCAGCTGACCGTTCCAGTTCCGTATTCCCAATGCCAGCTGACCGTTTCAATTCCCCAACTGACCGTTCCAGTTCGGTATTCCCAATGCCAGCTGACCGTCTCAATTCCCCAGCTGACCCTTCCAGTTCGGTATCCCCAATGTCAGCTGACCGTTTCAGTTCGGTATTCCCAGTGCCAGCTGACCGTTTCAATTCCCCAACTGACCGTTCCAGTTCGGTATCCCCAATGACCGTTCCAGTTCGGTATCCCCAATGTCAGCTGACCGTTCCAGTTCGGTATCCCCAATGTCAACCTGTGTTGTGTTTGTGATGCCGAATACTGAACCTTTATCTTACGACATTTTGGCCCTTTTTTTGTTGACCGTCCTCCTTGAATGCTACTTTCCCTGTCCGAGCTTTTTATATTTCTTTCCTTGTAATTGTTGTTTGTTTTGTCCACTGTGCGTCTATCTTTCCTTGTAATTGTTGTTTGTTTTGTCCACTGTGCGTCTATCTTTCCTTGTAATTGTTGTTTGTTTAGTCCACCGTGCGTCTATCTTTCCTTGTAATTGTTGTTTGTTTAGTCCACCGTGCGTCTATCTTTCCTTGTGATTGTTGTTTGTTTAGTCCACCGTGCGTCTATCTTTCCTTGTAATTGTTGTTTGTTTAGTCCACCGTGCGTCTATCTTTCCTTGTAATTGTTGTTTGTTTTGTCCACTGTGTTCTGTGTTCTGTGAATGCTATATTTCCTGTTCGACGTTAATAACTATTTTCAAACACGTATCAAACTGTTCAGCTATCCAGTATGGGTTTAAACGAGCTGACCCGGTTGCGTATCTAATGTAATATGCATACGAATTCCTGTGTGGCCAATTTGTAACATAACTTGTGTGTTCTTGGAGGGCAAATTGGCAAAACATAAATGGTAATTCTTGGTAATTCTCGATCTAAATTAATCTAATTGGCTGTAAGGCGTTTTATTGACGACTCGAAGTGATGGTTACCCTCTCGGACTCGACTGGATTTAATCAGAGATGGTGGGCTTTAATGAACCTTTAAACCTAATCAGCATGAGTATTGGCCATTATCAGACCGTAGTTAGGTAATCTTATTCTGCGGCGAAATACTGCAAGGCAAATGTATGAGGGAATACGATTCAAATTATTATCACGACAGTTTTATATATGTAATAGTTATGTCATGAATGCGGACGACAATATCGACTTAGATCACGTTAAACAATATTGTGATAAAACTTATGAAAACTCTGGGATTAATTTATTTTGATCTATACAAAATTCAGGAGACGTTCTTGAAAAAATGTGCAATAAACGTCAAGTTTTATCTATTAGCACTTATGACTTCTCTACACTATATACAACCTTACCACATCACCTTATCAAATACTGATACAGGTGATCCTTTGGGAGCAACAAACATAATTAAGAGACTCGGTTTTATTGAGTCTGTTCATGAGAAGTAATGAAAGAAGAAACACCCCTCATGCCCCCTAGCACCGGCTTAAGCGGTATTCTACTTCAAAGCCACCTATATTGGGCTCGCTGGTCCCAAAGCACCAGAAAAATAACACTACTGAATCGTAGCACGGGGAGATTTTTTACAGCCGCCACACTGCAATAAACGAACGCTAGTGTGAATGTTAATAAATACTGATAAAGGTGATCCTTTGGGGGCAACAAACACAGTTAAGAGAATAAAGCAGCAGACTGGGTTTTATTGAGTTATTTCATGAGAAGTAATGAAGGAAGAAACACCCCTCACGCCCCGGACCTTTGGAAACTTTACTCAAGACATAGAACAGCTTTGCGAGGTGTATAGAGTTGGGGATGCGGTGCAGATAAGCCTCCCGCTGATCTAAGACAGATAGAAACAGCGTTGCGAGGTGTATAGAGTTGGGGATGCGGTGCAGATAAGCCTCTCTCTGATCTAAGAGAGATAGAAACAGCGTTGCGAGGTGTATAGAGTGGGGGAGGCTGTGCAGATAAGCCTCCCGCTGATCTAAGAGAGATAGAAACAGCGTTGCGAGGTGTATGGAGTGGGGGAAGGCGGGGCAGATAAGCCTCCCGCTGATCTAAGGCAGATAGAAACAGCGTTGCGAGATGTATAGGGTGGGGGAGGCCGGGCAGATAAGTCTCCCGCTGATCTAAGAGACATAGAAACAGCGTTGCGAGGTGTATAGAGTGGGGGAGGCGGTGCAGATAAGCCTCCCGCTGATCTAAGAGAGATAGAAACAGCGTTGCGAGGTGTATAGAGTGGGGGAGGCGGTGCATATAAGCCTCCCGCTGATCTAAGAGAGAATGATGCAAGGGAATAGTTGGCGTACCCAAAATATTGTCAAATTATGGGTTCACTTCTACAGCACCCAGGCACGAGACCCCAGATCCCACCCTAACCCACCTCTAAATATGCCTCTGTCTTAAAGTTTCTGTTACCGTCCATAAAATTAGTCAATAGACATAGAAATGTTACTATTTTGTTCATTAAATTGACACATGACAATATTTTTTTAAAGATCGCGGCGTCCGTTATGTTTTATACAAAATTTAAAATCATTCATTGGTTTAAGCAAATTTTGCTTTTTACTAATTATAGATCATATTGCGACACTACTATGTTTCAACATCTGGTATAGGACGTGGCCCAGTGGATACTAAGGTGGACATTTAACGGCTTACCTGGCTTGAAGACACGCGGAAGCCACTGGGTTGCGTTTGTGTGTTCTAGGGCAAGACTCTTTAGCAAGACGTATTACGTGGGAGCTATATGTGTATTACGTTCAAACTTTTGCAACGCACTGCATGCTTTGTGGTGGACCCATTTACATTTCGCCACTATGCTATCCTCTTTAATTGTGCGAAGACCGGACAGGCTGTGGACCCTATAATGATGTCTACCTAAAGTCCAAAAGGACGGTGACGTTTGGTGTTTGTCTGCAATATTGTCTTGTTGTGCCCTAAGTGGTTTATTCTCTTGTTGCTCTGGTTTCTGCCAAGTCACTGAGTACCTTCTTTGTGGCTTTCTAGACTATATTTTATTATATATACACGAGCGTCTTTGTGTTTTACTTATATTGCCTATTAATGCTGCCTTGGTAAGAAAATAATTCATGGTAGAGATTTCTTTATTTACACTGTACCGTTTTATTGGGGTGACAGTAGGGTAAGTGTGAGGTTTGGTGCACCCTAGAACCTGGTGTAAACCCCCAGCCGCAGTTTTTGCCACTAACCGTGCCAAGGCGGAAGCCCTATTGTCAACCCTTTTGTGTTTGTGACGTCTTATTTGGCCTTTTATTCATCTTTAAATTTTCTCTGTTTCTCTGTGTGTTTGTGGTTGACTGTCGTCCTTGAATCTGCTTTTCCTGTTCGATTTTTATGTCTATAGTTTTGTGTATTACATGGGAGTTATGTATGTATTACGTGGGAGCTATGTGTGTATTACGTGGGAAATATGTGTGTAAAACGTTGGAGCTAACGCCTAGTATTATTTACGGATAATAGTTGTAAACAGTTTTTACATTCCTAAACTGTCAAATATTCGTAATTTTTTTTTCTGCATTTAATTGTTTGTTTGTTTTCACAATTTGTGCCATCCAGTTTGTTTAAAAAGACCTTTTCACGAACACATGTCGTACCTCTAAGATCCAAAAAACAAAAAATGGCAGCCAGTAATCTTATCAGAGTCATGACATATTGCATTACCCCTATTACCGAAAACAGTGGCTATCGATGCTAGTATGTTCATATTAATCAACATTATGTGACTGGGATACTCATCATCGTATGGAAGCAAACAATTAATATGATTAATTTACTTGTGTATATAGTCTAAGAGAGTTAGTTAGTAATGATGAACATCTTTAAAAGCAAATATAGGCTAGGATATATGTTCAAGTTCTATGAATACAACATAGGACGAATGCAATCTAAAACGCATGGAATTACGAATACAGGCTAGGACGAATACAATCTATGAATGCAACCTATGACGTGTACAATCTAAGAATACAACCTATGACGAATACAATCTAAGAATACACAAGTACAAGTTAGGATGAATACAATCAAGGACGATGTAATATACAAATATAATATAGAACTATTGCAACCTAGGACGAATACAATCTACGAAAGTAATTTAGAACGAATACAATCTAGGACGATGCTTTTCACGAATACAATCTAGGACGAATATAGTGTACAATTACAATCTAGAACGATGCTATCACGGAATACAGTCAACGGCGAATACTATCTATTATTACAATCTAGGACGATTACAGGATAAATACAAGGAATAGTATGAAATGGCCCTCATATAATATATGATATAAATACCACCATTCCAGAAATAATGAAACACGTGCATATACAAGTGGCAATAACATGTTCTCGCGTTTTTTCTCCTTTGAAGAATGCAGTTCTCGAAGTAATAATTATAGGACAAGAACGACTGTAATCGGGTATGGGGAACCAACAAGGGACGTCTCGTTTTTCTTACATAATGACTCCTATTTGATGCCCCGTGCCATGTTACAATATAGATATAAAAATCGAACAGGAAAAGTAGCATTCAAGGACGACAGTTAATCACAAACACACACAGAAGCAAAGAACAAATGTAAAGATGAATAAAAGGCAAATATAAGACAAACACAAAATGGTTGACAATATGGCTACCGCCTTTTAACGGTCAGTTGCCGAAAAGGCCGCTGGGAGTTTAAACCAGGTTCTAGGGAGCACCAAACCTCACACTTACACTACTGTCAATCCAAAAAAACGTGGCAGAGTAAATAAAGAAATCCCCGCAATGAACTATTCTCTAACCAACAAGGCAGCATTAATAGGCAATATAAGTAAAACACAAAGATGCTCGTGTATATATCAATACAAAAAGAAATTAGCCTAGTAAGCCACAAAGAAGGTACTCAGTGTCTTGGCAGAAGCCAGAGCAGCAAGAGAATAAACCATTGAGGGAACGAGAAGGCAAGGCTGCAGACAAACACCAAACGTCACCGCCTTTTGGGCTTTAGGTAGACGTCATCATAGGGTCCACAGCCTGTCCGGTCATCGCACAATTAAAGCAGAAAGCATAGTGGCGAACTGTAAATGGGTCCACCACCAAACATGCAGTGCGTTGCAAAATGATAGGGTCATAATTATCCTCTTTTGATAAACCTTTTAACAAGTTTAACATAGTATGAAAATGATCATGACCAAGGATCTTACGAAGTTTGCAAATCACGTCACCATAGAAGTCAGTTTGTGATAGTCCTTGTCGCAGAAGCGTTCTTAAATTACTTTTATACTTGGAAAGAAGATCAAAATCACGATAATAAAATTTTGCAAAGGTTTTACGAAGTTTATGGTAACGGTAACCCTGATTGAGAAGCTTTTTAGTTATACAAAAATTACGAATGTTAAAGTCCTCAACTCGAGTATAAGCTCTTGAAAAACAAATAAGTTGAGACACATAGACCCCATAAGAAGTTGCTCGGGGAACATCCCCATCTAAATGGGGATAATTAACAATATCGAAATTAAAATCATCTCTCTTGTCATATATTTTAAATGTAGAGATGAAAATCAAGAAAAAAAGCGTTGGTATCAGAAATATTACCTTTGTTAAGTTGAAGTTCTTTAGGGTATATATTATTAACCATAGTTGGAAAGAAAGGGTTGTCAATGTTTAATATGTCATCCAAATACCGAGAGGTGTCATTAAAGGCCTCAATAACATCTTTCTGTGTATCTGGTGAAAGACTCAACATGAAATCTCTTTCATAGCAATATAAAAACAAATCTGCGACAAGGGGTGCACAGTTCCTACACATTGGGATACCAACAATTTGTCTATAAACGGTCGTTCCATAACTGACGAAAATATTATATAATAGGAAGATGAGTGCTTCGCGAACATCTTGGCAAGTCCACATAGTGTAATTGTCTAAACTGCCGTTAGCAAATAACGCTTTAATATTAGTACAGGCCAATAATGTAGTATTTTCCCTAGCGAATGCTTTTTGAATAAGAGAAATAAGCTTGCCTTTACTGCTTTATTCTCTTAATTGTGTTTGTTGCTCCCAACGGATCACCTTTATCAGTGTTTATTAACATTCACACTAGCGTTCGTTTAGTGCCATGTGGCGGCTGTAAAAAGACTCCCGTGCTACGTATTAGTAGTGTTATTTTTACTGGTCCTTTGGGACCAGCGAGCCCAATATAGGTGGCTTTGAAATAGAATTCCGCTTAAGCCGGTGCTAGGCATTATCATATTCTTTTTGATACCGTGTATTTGCTACCTGCTTAACGTAAATATTGTTATGTTTCAGAGGAGACGTGGATCCCAACAGAGCTGTAATTATTTTGCTATTGTATTATCCAAGACAGAGAAACAATAAAACAAAGTTCCAGAAAAAATATAATCAAATTAAGATATAGTATCTGGAGACTTGGTCCATGAACGCAACCTTTCGGTGTGATTTGTTGTTTGATTATAATATAAAATCAACAGTTGACGGCCAAACAATAGTGTTTGATGTTTCTTATCAATGAAGTTTTATGAATTATGTTAAAGAATGTAGTGTTATTGGGAATGCCATAACACATTTGTTTTAATGTAACTAATTTTCTATCTGCTCTTCAGTCTCCACAGAATACATCGAAACAATTTTAGGATGCAGCCGAAGATTTTAATCATTTCATTCCTGTTCCTAATCTACAGATTTCCCTGGGGCAAGCGATGTCATATCGGAAGTTTCTAAATGTGTACCATCTCGTTCAAAATAGAAATATCGTAGGCCTTTGAAGCGTTTATTTAATTTAAATATTTCAAAAGTATAAACAATATGTATTGTCTGTATATGAAACATTTACTAAAAAAACAAACGGAAACTCTCCATGCCGTGTATCCCAGTAGTCGTTCTGATGTCGTAAGATGGAGATCCTGCACAAGTTGTCTGTCAATGAAAACTCACACTAATCAATCTTACTGTCTAAAATACAGACAAACGTCAATCTTACTGTGTACAACCAGACAACCATCTGCACGCGGTGCGAACACATACGAACACACACGAACACGCACACACAAACACACACCGTTCTATGTACAACCCCAAACCGCAACAATCGTTCTTACAATTTTAATATTTTCAAATGTTGTTTAGGTACATGTACCGACCATTTTGATTTCTTGGGGTTGGGTGAGGGGCCTGGGATTTGTTTTAAAAATATTCTGGCCTTTGAATTGTTGAAAAAATATCCTGGCTCTGACTTGAGCGAAAAACAAATAAACAGTCCCTCAAATTGTTGAAAAAAAAATAATCCAGCCTTCTCTCATATTCTTCGAAAAAAATAATCTTGTTGTGAGTCCAATTAGAGGAAAAAAATAATCTGGCTCCGTATTCAGTCTATGATAAATGTAGATCTACTCCATTAGCCACTGTATTCAACATGTCAGAACATGTTTACCACAATCTGGCTACATCCACAGCTTCTGCTCAGAAGTTTATCGAAATCTCCAGTTGAAATGAGTTTAGAAGAATGTGAGTGATAATATTCATGGTTGTAATAAATGTGATGTACTTAGATCATGGTAGTAATACATATGGTATACATTAGTCATGGTAGTAATACATATGTATACATTAGTCATGGTAGTTATACATGTAATAAATGTGGTATACACTGGCAATGGTGGTATTAAATGTGTTGCATAACGTGTTATAAAGTGGTCATGGTAGTAAATTTGGTATACATTGGTCATGGCAGTAATGAATGTGATATTCATATAAAGTCATGGTTATAATTAATGTGGTATACATAAGTCATGGTTGTAATAAGCCCATTATTTTTTTGATATATTTGTTTTACGAACCCTCCTACCACAAAACGAAATTAGTTATTTTATTTTTCCATAGGGAATTTGCTAGTTGATTGTTTTTACCTTCTCCCATATTTTAATAGAACATTTCATTCCCTTCCTTTAAATTAAAATAATTAAACTACGCTTTACCAAATTTTTATTTTTATTTACTTCCCTTCCTCCTACAGAAATTCTCTGTCTTGGTGGTTTGTAAAACAAATAATAAAAATTAATGGCTTAAATGTGTTATACATTGGTCATGGTAGTATGTAAATATTGCAATCCTGTGAGAGTGACGGTGAATATTTGCAAACCTTCTAAGGTTATTTGTTTTATTATACTGAAAAATATGTTTTGAAAAAGAAATTTGGTCCTGCTAAATATTCCTTTGAAATAAAACAGGAGAAAACATTGTTACTAATCTGTCAGTTCCAAATCACTATTCTCAACACCTAGCTAGAAAAGAAATTTCTGCGGATGGTTCTTTTGTGTTCTTTCGAAATCTTCAGCTGTGAACTCATGCGTAACATTTTCAAA
>JAWPHD010006644.1:0-141583 GCA_037043455.1 Cyrtodaria siliqua | reverse complement strand
ATTTTGAGCTAACAACTAACATGTCAGACCCTGTTAATTAAACCCAGTGCATCCCGCTGATAAGATGCCTTAATTGTTTTATTAATTATGCTCATTTGTACCCATCGATCTTGTTCTGTTCGATATATATATATCCTAATCCAGCCGGGTATAGTTTTGTTACTCGGTTACATGATAAGATATGAAATGTAAACATATCTACATCATTAATTGGTCCGTTGTTTTAACGTAAGCTATACATGTAGAAAGAAATAATTCTTTAAAACATAAATATTTTCAATTTATGTATACATATGCCTGTGAAATGCATGTTTTCAAAACAGTAAAGTTATCTTATTTAGAAAAATACTATTGGCTGTAATGGAAATCTATATCACAAATTGCATAATTTTTCTGAATATGCGATACCAATTTATCGCCGGGAGCAATATCCGCGCTCGCACTCGGCATTCTCGCACTCGGCATTATAACCCATACATCTCACATTTAACTTGACAAATCCCTAATATTGTATATTGACTGTAGAGCTACCCTTAACCACACCTTTACTGTAAGCAGGCCTATATTGCACATTTACGACACATTGATAGAGAGAACATTACATAGATAACACTATCGAACTGCTATTAAGTCTCGGGTGTCATATACATCACGGGGTGGTATTGGTCTACGGTTGATATAGGATATGATGTGGAAATAGCTTTGTAATATTCTCAGTTTAATATGTAAGAAGTTACTTGTTAAATAAAACCGAACCGTACACACGAATCAAAATGTAAACAACATAATAAAACAAGTATCAACAACTGCTTGCAATTAAGTTCTATAGATTATCACTTGATGTCGACTGTGATTGGTCAACCATAATCGCAATGCTGATATGATGGCTGATATGATGGACTGATATGATGTAGGTACGGCCCTAGTTATACTATTGAACGGCACTTAGACATTAAACCTGATCCAATTGTTTGTGACTTGTTAATACTGTGAGGTGTATCCCGATTGGTCTAGATAAAACAAAGACAACCATTGTGATCTTTTCACCAACATGTGCAAGAAAAACAACGTCATTGCTTATTATACCTGTTTTTGGTTTCATTTCCTTCATTTATGTTGCTATTCTTTTCCTTTTCTAGTGTTTCTAAAATAAGTTTAACACAACTATATATTGACAGTTGATCTGTACAAACAATTCCCAGAAAAAAAACACACATAACAAAAACCCAGACAAGTCCAAGTAATCATGAATAAAAAGAGCATTCTACGAAACATATTTGTTAAATATTTCATTGAATCAATGTTGATTGCAGTTTTTTCTTTGAAAAGTTGTACCTGAGTTTCCAAGATTGGCATGATCCAGTTCACCCATTTTGTTTTTGATAAAGTCTAGGTCCACGTACGACGTGTAGTGTGCGGCAGCAATGTTACTGAAATAAATTATAGTTTTCGTTTTTGTTTATTCCATTGTTCAGTTGGGATCTTATAGTAGCACCAACAGCAAAGGTCATATGGCGACTTTCCAGCTTCCGTAGAAGGAGGAAGACCCCTAGTGCATTTGTTATTCCAATGTATCAAACAAAGTGGAATACATGTTCAACTTCATTGGTCAGATAGAATGAAGTTTGAATTAGTTAGTATTTTTATTTTTACTTCTTTAACAGATACACGTAGATAGTCAATTAAAACTGTTTTTGTATCATTTTCTAAATAAGGCGCCTAATACAAGTCTGCAAACTAATTTCTTATGATCTATTAACATTTATTTTAACGTGAACCTTAAATAAGAACATTCAGGCTATGTGTCATCTTATTCTTGAGACATATTTCATTTTACAATATCGTTTGGCATGTTCGTTTGTCAATTCTTTAGTTTAAAACTTTTTTTATTTTACATCGATTGTAACGAAAGCTATATGCACTTATTTGAATCACTCTCGATGTCTTCCTGATTAGAACCAGTACTAAGCAAATGCAGATAATGTGCCTTGCTCAGGGACACAGCGGATATGGGCAATGGCGAGGATCGAACCCACGAATGTTCTTTAAACGTGGGCATACATGAGATCATTGTCATCATATTGCTGCGACCACACTGCTAGTAGAATGTAATGCATATAGTTGGAATATGGATTTGTTTGCCAAATAAGAGATGTATAGATAGATATTTATGCCTTTTTTTATAAATAATATAAATAAATACAACTTTACAGAGAATTGTGCTTTTATCGTATTGGACTCGGAGCTAAAACGAGAAATTCAACAATAGCTAGGCCATTATTTTTTTATCATTCGTTTTACGAACCTCAGATACAGAGAATTATTTTAGGAGGAGGGGGAAATAAATAAAAAATAAAAAGATGGAAAAGCCATTTTTAATTATTTTGTTGGAAAGGAAGAGAATGAAATGTTCTTTTAAAATCTGAGAGGGGCTAAAACAACAACTATCAAATTCCCTACGGATAAAACAAAATATGTGTCGTAGGAGGGTTCGTAAAAGGAATTATCAAAACATAATGGCCATACTGATAAATAGTGATAAAAGTAAAGAAATTTTAAATATTTTGTAGAATTGAACAAGTACTATTTGATTGATCATATTGTAGACTACAAGGCCAAATGTTGTGTTTTTAATGCAATCTAAAGTGACGATGACTAAGTCACGGTTGTTTCAAATTGCACTAAATCTCAAATTATGAAAACAATGCAAAAGTAAATTAAGGAACATTTTAGTATAACACAATTATTTAAATATATATACATGATCATGATTACAATTGTTTCAGATACTACAAGTATTTGTACTAATATTTGTTAAAACGTTATTGTTTGATATCGATAAATAATTCAGCTTCAAAAAGTAAATATAACTGTAAACAAATATAATATATGTAATTCAAATATAAAGGGACTGGAGGCGATCTGAAAGAGTGATTGGTGTCTATCCAAATACAAATGAAAAAAACTCTCATAGTGAGCTTTAGTTTCATAATTAATGCGATACGTAAAATTAATTAGCCGCATGTGTATATCGATTAAATTACTGTTTATGAACATGTTTGGGTTGTGAAAACTCGACGACTGTGATTGTTGTTTTTGTTGCTAAGTCATACATATTAATTCATACTGGGTGTTTATTGCTAACAGTTGTACATACAATTAACATAAAGTGTACCAAAATAATAATTTATAAGCGCCTTAAATGAAGCATAATATGTAATTAATAGTAAATGATTTAAACTGCAAAAATCAACCGAGTTTTCCAGACCAAACTATTTCATTAACAATGCATAAAACATACAGATCAATGAGCCTAGTTTGGTGCATGTATATTGAATATAACACTTTTATGAGACAGATACTGATTTCTGGTTTTGTTTGTAGTTGGATTGACATCCATAATGCTTCCAGATCACCCCAAACTCTTTTAAGAAGGTCTTTCAAATTGTTGAAATTTTTAAAATCTGTAAAAGAATACTTCTTTTTGAAAAACTTACTTGGAGTGGAAGTTGGCGTTTCTTGTTTCTGTGGTGCAGGTGTTGTTGGAACTATTGCCAGTTCACCCTTAGTGATCATAGATCTTATCTTTCTCACGGCAGATTTGACGGCACCTTTGGTACAATACAGAAGCAATATAAAAACATGGATTCTTTTATAACTTGATAAACATGTACTTTTAAGTGTACCCACAGCAATTGAAAGCTTATATGTGTAGACAAAGACAATGAAAACTGTATTGAAGTCCGTGAAATAGATATGGACAATGAACGATGAAATACTCGTTGATTAGACATGTTACGGTAATACATACATCATAAACGTACTAGTGCTTGCTTTGTAATCATAATTCTAAACGAAGTTAAGATATTCAACAATTATAAATATATAAAAAAATTACTAGTAAGGGTATAACACTAGGATGCATTATGTACACATAAACATTTTTCGCATGTGCTACATGTGTGTTAAGGCTATACTTCTTCGTGCATATCGTGTTATAATTAAGTATGTGCGATTTATGTAAGTTATCCAAATGTGCCACGTGTGTAGATTTGTTCACAATAAAATACTTGAATACTTGAACGAAGAAAAATCACTGAAAAGCTTAAATTGCGTGATAGCATTATAGTTAATTTAGTTAAGTATCTGTTAAGTATCTCAATAGGCCTAAACATATCTCAATAGGCCTAAACTCGTAAATGAAAAAAGAACGTGTTAAGAAAAACAACAACAACAAAAAAAAAAGACATAAAAAATCCATTATTTATGTAGTATTCATACGTGTCATCTGAAATATGTATTTGATGTCCTAAAATAAAATCGTTACGCAATAAATATTTCTATTTAGAACATTTTTTAAATAACATTTCAGGAGACTATTAAATGTTTGATTACACTGTCCGCCAAAAACTACTGAAATGTGCATGGTTTTACATATGGTAAACTTGCATATATTATGCATAATCTTACATATGTACATGATTACAAAGTGTTGCATGCTGTACATATATATATGTGAAATAATGTTAAACATATATTTTTCTTTGTGAATTATACATTGCATGATCATTGCTTGTGAAGGGTGTAGGTAACTATACATTGCATGACCATTGCTTGTGAAGGTGTAGGTGGAGGAGCATTCTAATAAGGGTAAGGAGATCTCTGATATATATGAAATCAAATATTATATATTCACCAGAATCATTACTACTTAAATGAAGTCTTTGTTAAGGAAATAGAAATACTTAACAATAACGTTAATTCAAACTGAGAACTATTCGATTACATTTGATACGAACTCTTAAAAAAGGCAACTCATTCCCTCTGTTCTTGTGGAAATTCCTTTTGATTCGTATATAAATATTGAACTGATTTATTCTAAATATTGATTATTTCAAACAAACAGTCTATTTATGTTTTAATAGATATCATTTTATCTTACACGTAGAAGTTTCTTAAAACCATGTGGTATACAGTAAATGTAGAGCAGGTATACGTTTTATCTACGCATATTGAAAAGCTTTTGGATAAGTGGACTGTGTGCTTACATTTACATGCGTCTTTGCATTTGCCTTTGCATTTCTTGTTACCTCTTCTGGAGTCTTTTTCAGCTTTCTTATTGTCCTTTCGTCTATTTCGACCAATGTAACCCTACAGTATTAGTAAATGCATATAGTTGTTCTGTAAAGAGTAATTACCTATTAAATTGTACATAAACAAACTAATTATGATATAAAGTGTGGGAGCATACTTATGATGGGAAGTGTGGGAACATTTAGCCCTCACCTTACTGATATAGTATTTATACTCTGTTGTGTGCATTCGTTTACCCCTCATCGATTACTGAAAAAAACTGTTACGGCTACCGTATTGAAACTGAAACTTAATTTTTCATGATAAAAGTATTTTAAGTCCAAGACTATGTAAACATCATGTGATTTACAACGCACACGTTTAATGTGTATTTTTTATTAATTTTTTTTTTTTATTTGATATGAAACGATCATGATTTAATCTGCCGTATTACTAAATGCGTTACTTCTCATTCTCAGTTCATGTATTACTACTACAACATCCCACTGGGCTGAAATAGATAACACGCTCTTAAATATATCTTGTTACAGCAAACGACCTTGTTTGGAAGCTTTACATACTTTCCGTAAATTAAAATTACAGTCTGCACACGTACTTGGTTTCAACGTTGCAAGTTAACCCTTAACCCCCTACATATATATAATGGATTATTCTTTCTTTGAATTAAGACCATTCCATTTATGTGACAAAGGGGTGTTATTGTGTGTTTTTTGGGGTGGGGAGGGGGTGGGGGGGGGGGGGCGAAATGACGCAGCCGGTCTGGCGTCAATACGTCTCTTGGTTTTAATAAAAATGACTATTTATCTTTATGGCGGCTACCAAGCATGGAAATATTTATAACGTGCAGTATACTCGTTGGAAACATTACGTGTATTAACTTTCATACCCATCCAACCCCTTCTCCAAGAAGCGAAAACGGGGCTGGCTGGTGAATACAATAAACCTGAATTTTGGCTTAAAAAGTTTGCATATTGTAAAATTAAAACATTTAACAGGTAATTTTAAACAGGTTATTGGATTTTTTAAAGTTAAAAACGTTGTTAAACGTGTTTTATTGTCGAAGTATCCGTAATACAATCCTTTTAATATAAGCGCTCCCATCTCTTAATGGAATTAAGGCGGGACCATGTAACATGATGTAATGAAACTTACATTACACTGAACGGTAATTCATAGAATAAACGGTAATTCATAGAATAAACGGTAATTCATAGAATACGCTATCGTACAGACTCATTATCAGAATTAAGAAACCACACCACATATTGAATAGCTTATTTATCTCGTATACCTGACTGATTAAACATCTTCTTGGAAGAGTGAACATTCTATTTAAAGACCTGTACCTCTTTATCTGAATGATACATTAGCGTGATTTTCAATTTTAAAACCAATCGAATTAGTGTTACTAAAAAAACTATCGTTTTAATCATAAAAATAGTCGGCAGACAAAAGGAAAATGACAAACATTTTGCAAATTTTGGTGAATATTTCCGTTATAGTAATAGTAGTAGCAGTAGCAACAGCAGTAGTAGTAGTAGTAGTAGAGTAGTAGTAGTAGTAGTAGTAGTAGTAGTAGTAGTAGCAGCAGTAGTAGCAGCAGCAGTAGTAGTAGTAGTAGTAGTAGTAGTAGTAGCACAGCAGCAGTAGTAGCAGTAGTGGTAGTAGTAGCAGCAGTAGCGGTAGCAATAGTAGTAGTAGTAGTAGTAGTAGTAGCAGTAGCCGTAGCGGAAGTAGCAACAGCAGTAGTAGTAAAGCAATTGTAGTAGTAGTAGTAGTAGTAGTAGCAGAAGTAGCAATAGCAGCAGTAGTAGCAGTAGCAGCAGTAGTAGTAGTAGAAGCAATTGTAGTAGTAGTAAGAGTAGTATTAGCAGCAGCAGTAGCAGCAGCAGTAGTAGTATAAGTAGTAGTAGTAGTAGCAGTAGCAGCAGCAGTAGTAGCAGCAGTAGTAGTAGCAGCAATTGTAGTAGAAGCAATTGTAGTTGTAGTAGTAGTATCAGCAGCAGTAGCAGCAGCAGTAGTAGTATAAGTAGTAGTAGTAGCAGCAGTAGTAGTAGTAGAAGCAATTGTAGTAGTAGTAGTAGTAGTAGTAGCAGTAGCAGCAGCAGTAGTAGTATAAGTAGTAGTAGTAGTAGTAGCAGTAGTAGCAGCTGTAGTAGTAGCAGCAGCAGTAGGAATAGTAGCAGCAATTGTAGTAGCAGCAGCAGCAGCAGCAGCAGCAGCAGTAGTAGTAGCAGTAGTAGTTTTATCAGTAGCAGTATTAGTAGTGGTAGTAGTAGTAGTAGCAGTAGCAATAGTAGTAGAAGCAATAGTAGTAGCAGTAGTGAAGCAGCAGTAGCAGCAGCAGTAGTAGTATAAGCTATAGCAGTAGTAATAGTTACTAGTAGTAGCAGCAGCAGCAGCATATAGTCTGTATATATATCACGCTATTAATCTTGAAGACCGCTGGTAGTCAAATCTTCACGAATAATTATTGCAAATATTTCAAAATCTGAGGCAACTGATTGGTTGGTTGTAAAAGTAGGGTAAACACTAAATGAAAATAAAAAAATACAATTTTATAACAAAAACCATATAAATTAACAACCTGACATTATAGTAGTATAAGTATCACGTGACACAAACTGCTATTGTGACATGTTTATGCATTATTCATTAAAATTTAAACAACAAAATGACTGTAGCTGGCCAATAAAACTAATTTAAAAAAAAAAGTTGTTTTATTTGTAAGCTTAGTCCCAGTTTCGTTTTCATGTTAGATCACGTGCACTAGGAAGTGAATAGACACTGGTTAGTATGTTAGAGTGTCACAAATTAATGCGATTTGCTGCCCTAAATGTTTTGTTGTTTTCTATTTTCGGTGCTTTGTGCTATTTTTTGTACCACTCTTGTCTTCCTGATTAGGAACTACTTGACACATGCAGAGTCCTCACTTGTAGTACGCTTTGTTCACTAAGTTCGTAGTAATTATGCAACAACTCTCAATTGCTCTTATCCTTCCGCTTTTGATTATACAACATCCACTTGGTTACCACTTATTTAAAACAATAAGTTATGCACATGGTTAAATATGTATGTCCTTATTAACCTATTTGTTAATAGAACGTCATTGATTGTGTTCGGCTATTTAAGGCAATATTACTACTTTAAGTAATATATGCATGATTGAGATAATATATAAATAGATAAAATATAATTTTATTACGACGCAGACTGGATGTTTCAGACTTCCCATCTGTAGGTTGTCCGGGAGGTGGTTAGATAAAGTTTGTCGACAGGGTCGATTTCAGGGGATGGGTGTGGGTATTTGTCCAGGGGGCAGAGGGTTAAAGTAAGTAGGACATTTTACTGTGTTTTATGCTATTTGTGTTACGGCAATATAAAACTCCGAAGAGTTGTGTGTATTTGGTTGACTGTGTTCTGTGAAGGCTAAATGTCCTGTTCAAACTGAATACCTAATTTTATTATGATTTATGATCGCCTTACACAATGTCACAAAGAGCATTATTAGCATTTGATACTAAATGTTTTGGGTATTGGCTACTTGCAACCGACACGCCTTTCATTACAATTTTCTATCACTTAAGCAGCTCCTAAAAGGTTGGAGAATTTGCACTTGACGTGTACGTTTTGAAATTGTAATGATAATTAGGTTATGCAGAAACAATCTAAACAAGCACTTTGTGAGAATGGAATACGGGATTGGTGCAATTTCTTTTTTTTGTGGCCTACATATTTCCAAACTTATTCCTTGTGGCTTTATTGTAGAATACCAGTGTAGTTGCACCTTATAGCATCTCTCATGAACAGACCCTATATAACCGAGTCGGCTACTATTCTCTCTTGTTTGTGTTTGCTGCTTCCACGGGATCCCATTTTCGTTATTATTTTTTCCACATATGTTCATAGATTTCACCTGCTGCCTTACTAAGATACGTAGTTGTGTATTTGATGGATTTCATATATTTAAAATGTATTCATAAAATATGTTGATGAAAATCGGCTGGATGTCACCCTTTCTCTTTTCTGTACATATTTGCTTACCACAGTTAGCAATTTTATAGTATGATTTGCACTTCTTGGTAACAATTTACATATTTCAGTCATATTTCGCATTCACTTTTACATTTCACAGGTCACATTCCATACTTCACGGTTCGTGCATCACAATTTAAGGTTTACATTTAACAGCTCACAGTTACTTCATCTTTTAGAAAAGTATAGTGTTAGTTCGGAAATTCTATCTGTGAAACTTCAATATCCCTACCGGTCTACTATGATGTATACTCGGTAAAAAAAGTTTTGGACCAGGGTATATAGAGTCATATAAAAATAAAACTAGTGGACAAAATTTAAGTATCTTTTTTTAGTAACCAAGGTCTACCATACCCGGTTAATTTGATACCAGAAACATTAAATTCCAAACAAGATTTGATTTTAAAAAAATATTGCGAATACACAAAGTGTCTGTAAAAAATGTTGCAAAGTCCATACAAAGTAACAGTTACGGACACATTCGAGTAACCAATAAAAAGATTTTTATTTTTTCGCAAACTTTCATTGTAAACGATATTTATTGTTGATTGTTGATCTATTGTGAATTATCAACTTAGATAATAAGGGTTATGGTCGAATGTCATGGTTCAGCGATCATTGTACGGGTTCGAACACTGCCAAAACTTCTTTTACAGAGTATATATTTAAGTATCCAAATGTTTTTCATACTCCGTTGAAAACCAAAAGAGCGCATTTCATTCCTTATACTTACATAAATATTTACCTTTAAAATGGCGTTGATTTCTTCTCTATATACGCCAGATTTACTATTTATTTCGTAAAAATAGTTTATTATACGGGGATTTTTATGGAGTAAAATGTAACAGCCGTTATGATCGGCAACATTTTAGACACTACCCTCATGCGCAATATTCTATTAAGTTAAGCTCCGCCCATCATCCTATGAAAACCGTTAAATGAGGTACTCGAAGGTAATGTTATTCATCGGAAAATGAAATGCAGCGTGTCAAATAAGATTCATCGTAGCGAATGCAATAGCGATGTAAATATTAATTCGTCACACCTGACAGTACAAGGTGTCACACCTGACACACAAGAATACGCACACTTTAGACATCTGAAGAGTGACATGTCAAATATGAAGTTTGAAATTTGGAATGTGCTTTGTGAATAGTAAATTCTAAGTTTTCTACTGGTTTATCATGATTTATTACCTCTCATGAATATAATCAATAAAACCGAGTCTGCTACCTTTCTGTCTTACGTGAGTTTTTTGCTTTTAAGTGATCCCATTTTCAGTATTTACTACAATTCATATGCCATACTACCCACTTCATGCTTCACAATTCACACTTTTCATTCTATACTTTATATTTCTTACATTTTACACTTAGAATGTAAATTGTTAAGTGTGAATTGTGAAAGAGCAATAGGCAGTTGCATTTTTTTTACAAGAAGGGGAACCTTGCTGATGAGGCATCATCATAATTCGCCGGAGATAGTTAAGTATAGGGTTAGATCTGATTTTTTATCTTCTTAACCCTTGTATTTTAACGCTTGGGCATATTATGATAAGATAAATATACTGATAGAAACTAAAACTGAAACCAATGTGTAGGCGTTCTAACTCAGGCCCTGGTAAATCCCCTTTCGTTATAATATATTCACGAAGAGCAGACAATACAATACGTTACATTTGGCCAAACTGTCCAAGAAAAATATCATACACTTCACCGTACTGGGAAAACTAGGCGGAAATGCCATAATGTCTTTAACAAAACACTATTAACATATGTCAGATTGTTATAGAAACATTGATTATGATACTTATATGACCCCTAACCATTAGTGTACAAGTTGCAGTAAACCTCACATCCAATGCGTTTAGGATTTTCTAGCAGTTCCCAAATGCGATAGTGCATTTGGGAACTTCTAGAAAATCCTAAACGCATTGGATGTGAGGTTTACTGCAGCTTGTACACTAAGGATTTACTAGCAGTTCCCAAATGCGATAGTGCATTTGGGAACTACTAGAAAATCCTAAACGCATTGGATGTAAGTAAAATACCGATTAAGCCGGTGCTAGAGGCGTGAGAGGTGTTGCATCTGAGAGTTGGTGCACCTTATATTACCTCTTAAGACCGAATGTGTAACTGTTCTTTCTTGTTTGTGGTTTGTTGGCTTTTCAGTAGGTATTTCCGACTTAATTGTCGGTACACCGTTTGATAAGACCGGGTAACCAAGCCTGTCACGATATACAAATTCGGTACCATCGGTGGCTTCGTGTCGACATTATTTCCGTCCGTCCGTCCGTCCGTCCGTTAACATTTCTCCTTCTAAAGCACTTAGAGGAATTCAGCCAAATAGAGTGTATGACTTCCGCCATGATAACGGCGAGAAAGAGCAACAGTATTTTGACTCCATCCCCAGTGGTCCTCAGCGTTCAGGCGTGTCAAAAAGTCAAATACACTAAAAATCAATTACACATGTCATATGTTTGCACGTAACTTGGTATGTATACTCGTCTATGAAAGATAAACAATAGACCAAATGAATTCAAACTCGGACATCTTTCCATGGGTTAGCAAATGAAACGTTATGATGTTAGGATTCCATTGTATACTATTTATTCCTTCTACGTCACCTGTGGGGCCAAGGGTTAGGTTGTAAAAAGTTAATTGTTTGTACAACATATGCAATTGTAGTGTCATTTTCACCTCAGAGATTTGCCCAGGTGGCAGGTAGGGGAGGCGGTCATTTGGTCAGCAATGTTACAGCATAAAAGCCTTTGGTCCACGGTCACCCATTGGACGCTGTGGTGTGGTGAACAGTTCAAATGGAAGTGCCCTAAATATATCGTATTCAGTGTCAGACATACAGAATAACATACATGTAAGTATTTATTTTCTGAGTACCAAAAAACAATTACCGCAAACTGTGTTACTCCTATACACTAAATCAGCCGGATGTGCTCGCCTGGTGCATCGAAAGTAGTTCTATATTAAAGAGTGCTAATCCTTTATTCTTTAATTTTTTTAGTGCAGTTTCCTGTTATTTTTTGGCTGTTTCTGTATTCTGGACATGTTGTTGATATTTGAAAATGGAGCTCATCGTGATTTTGACAGTTTTTGATATAAATTTCAGAAGTGAAAGTAGACAGGGTACGAAATTGCAAGGGGTAAAAATAGCTTTGACCTTTGACCCGGTGTTAGTATACAGCTGATGAAATGTTTCTTAGAAGATATTCAACCCCCTATTGATAAAGTAAGTTTCCCAGAATCTAATCAGGTTTGAGTTTTTAACAGGTTGTCAACATTCTAACTTTGCTATGGAAGGGGCATGGAAACTCATTTACGCTATTGTAACCTCAATGGATTTGAATGGTTTGAATGGTGTTTTACGTCATTTTTAGCACAAGTTATGCCATATATGATTTGTTGTGGTAGAGGCTGACCACGCCATTTTTCCTGGGTGTTTACCATATTGACGTGTGAAAGACAGCGTAAATTAGAAGACAGCATAAATACAACTTGAGGATTTACGATGACATGACGCGTTGTCGACTTTGCCCTAATTTAGGTTATTTTAAGCCGCTTCAGGAATATGTGAAGGATACATAGGAATCCAGGAACCGTGCCATACTTTTACTATCGAATTCCCATAACTATTAAAAGTTTTGTGATAAACGGGACAATCCGGGATTTACATCGCCATGCGATAAACTAGGTAAGTGGAATTCCATTGCCTAAGGACATATATAATTAACCTTGTGGCACCACAGAGGCTCGTTCCCATTTTCACCAGAGTGTTGGACCACCGCCACGACCAACATCATGGATGTTATCTCGGATACGGGGATTACCGATTTCCGATAAACAGCAATATTGATAAACAGCAATATTTAGAAACGCATTGTTATGTCCAGCTTTGACGCATGTACATTGCATGCGTAACCCGTCTTGCATTGCGTCTAACTGATTGGTAACCAACCAATTGTAAGTTTGCTCCAACACTGGTACCATATATTACCTAATTATAGTGTTATGGTTTCCAATTAAAGTTTGGGACTCAATGGTTACCAATGCTACCATCGATGACCCATAGTAAACTGACGTGAATCATGCGCCCACTAGCTCGTGTTAACAACCACATATTACGACAAGTGACATCTGGAATAAGGTAGTAAAAAGTGTCCGATAAAATCACCCCCACGATTAATCTGGTATTCGTATTTATTGCTGTATAACCCCGGTTAAAATTATTTAAGTGAATTTACAAGGAGATTATGAAATACAAGGAATTGATTAACTTCTGTGTATATGAGGGACGTTCTTTATATAATGCAACTATGGTCGTAAAACTTAATTATGGTACATTGTTGTAGTTATTGATACGGATTATGTTAAAATGAACTTTCCCCCATTAATTTATCAAGTTTCAGATACTTCCATCCATTAAAAAATGTGTTTTGAGAGCATTTTTTTAAGACATGTAAATGATACTGAACACGCCAAAAACGGAAAAAAACTATTTTGACTAAAAATTTGATTTCGACGGCCAATATGGACTTTTTTTGCCTAAACCACAAACTTTTATATCTTCCATATGAAAATGTTAGTAATTTTTATTTGTAATGTGTTTATTTTTGGGTTTATTGCTCCTTAAATGTCAGTGCGACAAAATATAGCTTAAATTGTATGCTAAAAAAGCGAAGAGCAACTTCAGGCTTTAATATCTTTGGAGCGGTGTAACTAAAATTGTTGATTTTATATTAAATCTTTAGAGTATCCCTTCAATTCGTCACCCATGTATTTAAAACCATTTTCCGTCATATCTTCAAACTGAATTTGACTATTATTTTTATTGGTATTTGATATTTTTAGGACTTTTATATTTCCAAGAAAACGGCATTTCTTGCCTTGGACTATACAGATGTTTTGTATAACACATACTTCTAGTTACAAAAAAAAAAGTTTGAATAAATTACTTTGCTGCAATATGAATCTAAAATTACGACCTATGCAAATTCATTAAACTTTTCTGCCGCTTTTTAAGGCAGTGTATATGAATATGTCCCAAATAAACAGTCGTCATAGACCTATATCTGCACTGATTTTAATAAAATTTTCAGAAAGTGTCACTAAAGGTTCATTCTATAAGATTATTTTCAAATTTCGTGTGCATAACATACTGAACGCTCCTTGTAGGTACTACAAATGAGGCTTTTGGCATTACTTTTGCAGAAGGTGAAGTAAACACTCATACATAATATTACGACATTGTATGTTTGAACACAAAGTCATGTGCTTTTTCTGTAAGAAAACCCTTAATGCATGTTTAATTGGTGTAAAGATATCTAGACATCGTTGTTTAGAACTGTGATGTCATCGTTCTAAAAAGTCTATAAACGCACAAGTGGTCATATCGTTTTTGTTTATCATTCGATTTTGATAATTATTTCACCTTTTTCCATGTTTTAAGAACTATCAACAATAAGCCGTGACTACATTTCCTTTAGTGAAGATATACATTAGTATACAATATAATAATGTTTTCCAGCGAATTAATTTAATAGATATTTGCTCTCAATATAATATACAATGCAATTTCGTAGTTATTAGTTAATATCCTTCTCACTTCTCAGAGTTGCAGCTGTTCCCAGACGTACTTCTGATAAAAACCAGCAATAAATAAGTGCGGTTGACATTTTTAGCGCATACTGTACATACTAAAAAGGGGATCCATTGGAAGCAAACGACTAGAGAAAAGTAGCAGACTCGGGTTTAACGAAGTTGTTCAAGAGAAATAATATAATTTGCAAACCCTGTGACACCCACCTGCACCGACTTTACCGGTGTAACGGTATTTTACTTTAAAACCACACAGAGTGGTTTGATGATGGTTAATCAATTCCGTTTTAATTCTATTTAGAAAAAATCTACTTGAAAACGATTAATTACACGGATTGCTTAGTTTTAGTTAGCTACAGCTTAATTGGCCGAAGTAATCGTACTTAACATTAAATTACTGATCGATTTCTGATCCGTAAATATCTACGCTTCAACTTGAAACGGATGCATCTGATCGGGTAAATCCATTCTGCCTCGTTCCCAGCAAAAGTGACGGATTGAGACATAGGATAGACATAGTGTATATTTGTAAAACTGGTAATCGAGATCATTTCAAAATACAAAACGAAAATACTTTTACGCAGATAGGTTGCTAGACATATCCTCTAACATAAATTTTGTCATGCAGAACCCGCAACCCCACCTCACAAATAGTCAAAACGCAAAACATACACTAGTTGGTTGGTAGAGACTTCTGCACGACTTGTTTAGGGAGTGGAGGGGGAGGGGTGGGGGGAGGGTGGGGTGGGGGGGGGGGTGATAGGTGGTGGTATTGGCCATTCTAAGATGGCTTTTGTCCACGATGCTGCATTTTGTCCGCGTACTGCTTAAATCTAAACGTGTTTCATACTCTGCATTGGGTGTAATATGGTAAAGAGTACCTGTGTATAAAGGTTTTGAACACATATTAATTTTGACTTTATGATAACTAGCATGAAAACCACACCTAACTTTGAAGTTTCTGAAATATTACTTGTTTTATAATTGTCTTGTTAATAAACAACGGTTTGCACAACATTAGTTATCTAATTATATAATCGTATTGTGTATAAACAGCCGGGATACATCAATTCGACACTAGTATAATAATACTAATAATAACGATAACGATGATGATGATGATGATGATGATGATGATGATGATGATGATTATTATTTATATTGTTTTTAACAAATATTTTCATTATATTTAATAATAATATTAAACAACTAAATAAACTTAACATTTCTACAGAGAAAATGAATGACTGAAATTACACATTGCGAAGCTAAGATATATCAGTTTTAGATAAAAGTTGCAATAATTCCTTAACCCTTTTTCTTAAGTATTACTGATGGTTTATACTCAACTGTTAGTGAAATGTCACCACGATTTGTTTTGTTTTAATATTTGATTGTATTATTTTTGAGTTATAAATATGCATTTTTTAAAGAAGTAAGTTCAGTTATAATTTAATTTTGAGGACTTTATAATTATGTATATTGCAGCAAAACATTTTAAATTTATATAACACAAAAAATTAAACTAGGAAGAATAGCATAGTACAGAGTTAGTGTATCAAGGTTACAGTAATATACAAACATAAAACTGCGAATACCGAGAACTAAATTAAAGTAAATTATTTAATGATCGGTTGGTAAAACTTTACATTATACGTCCCTGTCCGCGGGTGGCGTTTTATGAAGAAGATCTTGCAATTTGAGACAGATTCAACAAATATACACTTGATTATAGTCAAACATTTGACACAAATCAAATGTGACATATGTTTTATCCACTCAGTTCATTACAGAAATGACATCATGACACGTGCATGTATTAAATCGATAATCGTAAATTGAGCAATAATCTAATTGACGTTACAGCAATAGAAAATAATAGACCGAGTAAGCCGGAAAAAGAGAAAGGAAAAAGTTAACACATATTCATGATACGATTCAAACACATTCTTTTAAAGATATTGTTAAACAAATGTACTTGTACACACTCACATACGTGTCACAAAAGATATAATAGTTAATTCTAAAGAAAAACAAATATGTTCAGTATATCATATTGTATAAGTGCATCTTTTGCAGGTAACGGATGAGAAAATGAAAATCTTATGTATTTACCTTTTCTGGTGCATCTTCATAATCGGCACTGTAGCTGGAATCAGCGTCCATTTGTAATGCTTCTGCAACTGAAGCCTGGTTACCCGCACTGAGTTCCACGCGCACCATAGCAGTCAGCTCTGAGTGGAACGACCGAAATTGTGTGTAAATATAAACCGAGCATCCGCAAGCCGAAATGGTCAACACGCACAGCACGCACGTAATCGCTGTGAGAAAGGCTACTTTCCTGACAGAGTCGGTCAGTCGTTGGTCAACTGTCTTTGACGAGTCATCACGCTTACACATGCAACTTAAGCAAACGCCATCTTGGATCACAGGTTGATACGCAGATTCCATTTTGCAAGTCTTTTCTTTTTATTTTTGTTCATACAAAACTGTATTAACTTAATATATTTATAACATAAATCTCAACAGCTGTTCATTGTTTCTTTTCCAGCAATGCATGCCCTTAAAACCTCTATCAAATTAATAAAACTAGATCATAAGCTGCAATGCATGCTAACAGCGTAAGTCGCACTCGATGATTGTATACAACCTGATATATACGGTCCTGTATTTATATTCCCGGTAAATGACACGACCTACATTATATCCCTTATTACGGGCGTTGGCCTATTTATAAAATAATAATAAGAAATAGTGTCGAAATCAGTTTACAACCATACACAATCAAACTTTCCTTTCTTAGATTTATTACTTCCAGGTACAGGATTTATGAAAAAAATGACTTTGTTTTGATTTGTTGTGATATAATGTTATCATTGCAACGCTATCTACACCCCGTTCTAATAACATTATTTACATAAAGGAGATAACCTAATAATATCATATGTTAAGTTACCCAACTAGGGTTGTTTCTCCTATCCTAAAGGTATTACACAACAGACCCACGGTGCAGTAAATAATACGTAGGGGTAGGCAGGCGAATAGTGCAGTTTTATGTTCAGAATAGGAGAAAGTATTGTAGGTTATAAGAGCGTAAATGAGTCTCCATTGCCCTTCCATAGTAAAGTTAGAATGTTGACAACCTGTTAAAAACTCAAACCTGGTTAGAATTCCGGGAAACTTACTTTATCATGCAAATAAACATGTCTGCTATTAAATATCAACAAGGAAATAGGGGGTTTAATACCTTCTAAGAAAAATTTCTTCAGTTGTATACTAACACCGGATCAAAGGTCAAATCTATGTCTACTTTTACTTCTGAAATTGATATCAAAAACTGTCAAAAACATGATGAGCTCCCTTTTCAAATATCAACAACATTTCCAGAATACAGTTACAGACAAAAATTAACAGGAAATTGCACTAAAAAAAGGTTTTGAAGAAAAACAAGATTAGCACTCTTTAATACAGAACTACTTTCGATGCACCAGGCAAGCACATCCGGCTGATTTAGTGGAAGTAAACCTGTAACATGAATATGTAACATGGTAACACAAACACTCGTATATTTCGAAAATGGTTGAGATGTTTGCACACTTCTCAGTAGTGTTATTACTTACTGGTCTTTTGGGATCATAAAACTCATTATTTGTGAATATCGCTTAAGTCGGTGCTAGGGTCGTGAGAGGTATTGCAAATACTATTATCTCTCATGAACGGACCCAATAAAACCGAGTCGGTTACTTTTCTCTCTTGTTTGTGTTTGTTGCTTCCCCTTTTCCGTATTTATTTTAAAACGATTCTTCAAGGTAAACGCAATCAAAGTACTAATTAAGCTGGCTTATCCAGGAAAACAGGGTTGTTGATTTTTCGAATCCAAAACAAGCTTTAACGCTTTCTACACATGTATGTATATCAAGGAATAGCAACAGCTTCTAGTCCCTTTGAGCCCTAATTCCATTAGATGTTTCCGAAAATCGTCCATATCAGTCAATCACCATATCAGTCCATCACCATTACCAATCAATAATGTCAATCAAAAGTTTCAATCTTCAAAATTGCTCATCAATATAAATCACGTGTATCAATCACCAAAATCAATTACCAATATCAATAACCGACATCAATCACCATTATTATCCAACTAATTTTATTTAATTCTACCATCTGTACTAATTTTTCTAAATTGTTCAAACCGTTCATTCCGTTTTGAAAAAAAAAATCAAAAATATGTATGCAAAATATAACTGTTCACATGTCAGCAAGTCCAACCAGAAAAGTAGGTATAACAGGAAATGTAGCATTTACAGATGTCGGCAAGTCCAACCAGAAAAGTAGGTATAACAGGAAATGTAGCATTTACAGATGTCAGCAAGTCCAACCAGAAAAGTAGGTATAACAGGAAATGTAGCATTTACAGATGTCGGCAAGTCCAACCAGAAAAGTAGGTATAACAGGAAATGTAGCATTTACAGATGTCGGCAAGTCCAACCAGAAAAGTAGGTATAACAGGAAATGTAGCATTTACAGATGTCAGCAAGTCCAACCAGAAAAGTAGGTATAACAGGAAATGTAGCATTTACAGATGTCAGCAAGTCCAACCAGAAAAGTAGGTATAACAGGAAATGTAGCATTTACAGATGTCAGCAAGTCCAACCAGAAAAGCAGGTATAACAGGAAATGTAGCATTTACAGATGTCAGCAAGTCCAACCAAAAAAGCAGGTATAACAGGAAATGTAGCATTTACAGATGTCAGCAAGTCCAACCAGAAAAGTAGGTATAACAGGAAATGTAGCATTTACAGATGTCAGCAAGTCCAACCAGAAAAGTAGGTATAACAGGAAATGTAGCATTTACAGATGTCAGCAAGTCCAACCAGAAAAGTAGGTATAACAGGAAATGTAGCATTTACACATGTCAGCAAGTTCAACCAGAAAAGTAGGTATAACAGGAAATGTAGCATTTACACATGTCAGCAAGTCCAACCAGAAAAGTAGGTATAACAGGAAATGTAGCATTTACAGATGTCAGCAAGTCCGACCAGAAAAGTAGGTATAACAGGAAATGTAGCATTTACAGATGTCAGCAAGTCCGACCAGAAAAGTAGGTATAACAGGAAATGTAGCATTTACAGATGTCAGCAAGTCCGACCAGAAAAGCAGGTATAACAGGAAATGTAGCATTTACAGATGTCAGCAAGTCCGACCAGAAAAGTAGGTATAACAGGAAATGTAGCATTTACAGATGTCAGCAAGTCCGACCAGAAAAGTAGGTATAACAGGAAATGTAGCATTTACACATGTCAGCAAGTCCGACCAGAAAAGTAGGTATAACAGGAAATGTAGCATTTACAGATGTCAGCAAGTCCAACCAGAAAAGTAGGTATAACAGGAAATGTAGCATTAACAGATGTCAGCAAGTCCAACTAGAAAAGCAGGTATAACAGGAAATGTAGCATTTACAGATGTCAGCAAGTCCAACCAGAAAAGTAGGTATAACAGGAAATGTAGCATTTACAGATGTCAGCAAGTCCGACCAGAAAAGTAGGTATAACAGGAAATGTAGCATTTACAGATGTCAGCAAGTCCGACCAGAAAAGTAGGTATAACAGGAAATGTAGCATTTACACATGTCAGCAAGTCCGACCAGAAAAGTAGATATAACAGGAAATGTAGCATTTACACATGTCAGCAAGTCCAACCAGAAAAGCAGGTATAACAGGAAATGTAGCATTTACAGATGTCAGCAAGTCCAACCAGAAAAGTAGGTATAACAGGAAATGTAG
This sequence comes from Cyrtodaria siliqua, assembly GCA_037043455.1. Classification (NCBI taxonomy): domain Eukaryota; kingdom Metazoa; phylum Mollusca; class Bivalvia; order Adapedonta; family Hiatellidae; genus Cyrtodaria; species Cyrtodaria siliqua. Next base: position 121,056 of record JAWPHD010006644.1, on the reverse strand, counting down.
CATTTACAGATGTCAGCAAGTCCGACCAGAAAAGTAGGTATAACAGGAAATGTAGCATTTACACATGTCAGCAAGTCCAACCAGAAAAGCAGGTATAACAGGAAATGTAGCATTTACAGATGTCAGCAAGTCCAACCAGAAAAGTAGGTATAACAGGAAATGTAGCATTTACAGATGTCAGCAAGTCCAACCAGAAAAGTAGGTATAACAGGAAATGTAGCATTTACAGATGTCAGCAAGTCCGACCAGAAAAGTAGGTATAACAGGAAATGTAGCATTTACAGATGTCAGCAAGTCCGACCAGAAAAGTAGGTATAACAGGAAATGTAGCATTTACACATGTCAGCAAGTCCAACCAGAAAAGCAGGTATAACAGGAAATGTAGCATTTACAGATGTCAGCAAGTCCAACCAGAAAAGTAGATATAACAGGAAATGTAGCATTTACACATGTCAGCAAGTCCAACCAGAAAAGCAGGTATAACAGGAAATGTAGCATTTACAGATGTCAGCAAGTCCAACCAGAAAAGTAGATATAACAGGAAATGTAGCATTTACACATGTCAGCAAGTCCGACCAGAAAAGTAGATATAACAGGAAATGTAGCATTTACACATGTCAGCAAGTCCAACCAGAAAAGCAGGTATAACAGGAAATGTAGCATTTACAGATGTCAGCAAGTCCAACCAGAAAAGTAGGTATAACAGGAAATGTAGCATTTACAGATGTCAGCAAGTCCAACCAGAAAAGTAGGTATAACAGGAAATGTAGCATTTACAGATGTCAGCAAGTCCGACCAGAAAAGTAGGTATAACAGGAAATGTAGCATTTACAGATGTCAGCAAGTCCGACCAGAAAAGTAGGTATAACAGGAAATGTAGCATTTACACATGTCAGCAAGTCCAACCAGAAAAGCAGGTATAACAGGAAATGTAACATTTACAGATGTCAGCAAGTCCAACCAGAAAAGTAGGTATAACAGGAAATGTAGCATTTACAGATGTCAGCAAGTCCGACCAGAAAAGTAGGTATAACAGGAAATGTAGCATTTACAGATGTCAGCAAGTCCGACCAGAAAAGTAGGTATAACAGGAAATGTAGCATTAACACATGTCAGCAAGTCCAACCAGAAAAGCAGGTATAACAGGAAATGTAGCATTTACAGATGTCAGCAAGTCCGACCAGAAAAGTAGGTATAACAGGAAATGTAGCATTTACAGATGTCAGCAAGTCCGACCAGAAAAGTAGGTATAACAGGAAATGTAGCATTTACACATGTCAGCAAGTCCAACCAGAAAAGTAGGTATAACAGGAAATGTAGCATTTACAGATGTCAGCAAGTCCAACCAGAAAAGTAGGTATGACAGGAAATGTAGCATTTACAGATGTCAGCAAGTCCAACCAGAAAAGTAGGTATGACAGGAAATGTAGCATTTACAGATGTCAGCAAGTCCAACCAGAAAAGTAGGTATGACAGGAAATGTAGCATTTACAGATGTCACCAAGTCATACCAGAAAAGTAGGTATAACAGGAAATGTAGCATTTACAGATGTCAGCAAGTCCGACCAGAAAAGTAGGTACAACAGGAAATGTAGCATTTACAGATGTCAGCAAGTCCAACCAGAAAAGTAGGTATGACAGGAAATGTAGCATTTACACATGTCAGCAAGTCCAACCAGAAAAGTAGGTATAACAGGAAATGTAGCATTTACAGATGTCAGCAAGTCCAACCAGAAAAGTAGGTATAACAGGAAATGTAGCATTTACAGATGTCAGCAAGTCCAACCAGAAAAGTAGGTATAACAGGAAATGTAGCATTTACAGATGTCAGCAAGTCCAACCAGAAAAGTAGGTATGACAGGAAATGTAGCATTTACAGATGTCAGCAAGTCCAACCAGAAAAGTAGGTATGACAGGAAATGTAGCATTTACAGATGTCAGCAAGTCCAACTAGAAAAGTAGGTATAACAGGAAATGTAGCATTTACAGATGTCACCAAGTCCAACCAGAAAAGTAGGTATAACAGGAAATGTAGCATTTACAGAACACATTCAACAAAAACACGCATTCAGAACAAAAAACAAAAGTAAAAAACAACAACAAAAAAACAACAACAACAATTACACGGAAAATTAAAAGCATGGTATGCGATACCACAAACATAAAAGCGTTGACAATAAGGGCACCGCCATGGTACAAACACTGGCAAAAGGCTGGTGGCAGGTGATTTAAACCATGTTCTAGGGTACATCACTCTTACACTATTGTCATCCCTATACTAATAAAAGATCACATTTGTATCACATTTGGCTCCAAAGTGTCTATTCAAAGTAACCAGTCCCTGCAACACTGCCAAACGGTAAGATGTTTTTTTAAAGAGTTTTATTTAAACTGCGGTGTATTTTAGTGTTTTTTTTTGTTTCGTATTTGTTCTTTTCGTGTTTGTACCACTGATGAAGGCGTAAGCCGAAAGCGCTTTGGTTTTTATAAACTGTAGCACTGTATAAATGTTTTTTCCCCCATCTATTATTTTATTCCAACATTTTCTTATTCTTTCGTGCGGGATTTTTGTATACCAAAGATCGAAAACGTATTGAAGTTGGAAGATTTTTTTAATGTTTTAATTATTATTATTATTAATTATTATTATTATTATTATTATTATTATTGTTATTATTATGTTAAAGGTGTGTGTAGGTGGGGGTGGGGTGGGGCGCTACTATTAGTGGCGGCGCTTTTATTTGGGAAATAAAGTAAACGGATTTTTGTCAAAAATCCGTGGTGTAAATAAACCCTTAAATTAGTTATTTACAACCGTAAGCTTAAAATTAAAACAAAATCGCAAAAGGAACGGGTTTTTTTTTTGTTACACATATTCGAACTGTTATAATCTAATAGAACGAACCGCATCTATTCCAATCTCATTAAAAGCATATCCTTATTCTGCTGCCGAAGGCAGCAGATTCTTATATTAGTTTAGTATTTACACATGGTAAGGTAGTAATGAATAGTTTCTTTGAGTGCACATGGTAAGGTAGTTATGAATAGTTTCTTTGAGTTTTTTCACTTTGATAACTACACATGGTAGCAATGAACAGTTTGTGTAAATTTCAAATTTCAAAAATTCAAAAATTCAAAATTCAAAAATTTCAAAATTCAAAATTTCAAAATTCAAAATTTCAAAATTCAAAATTCAAAATTTCAAACAATTAAAATTTGCAAAATTTCAAAATTCAAAATTTCAAATTTCAAAATTTGAAAATTCAAAATTTGAAAATTCAAAATTCAAAATTCAAAATTTCAAAATTCAAAATTGTAAAATTCAAAATTAAAATTCAAAATTCAAAATTTCAAAATTCAATATTAAATTTCAAAATTCAAAATTCAAAAATTCAAAAATTTAAAAATTCGAAATTCAAAAATTTAAAAATTCAAAATTCGAAATTCAAAATTTCTCGAAATTCAAAATTTCTCGAAATTCAAAATTTCTCAAAATTCAAAATTTCCAAATTTCAACAATTCAAAATTTAAAATTTTCATCAAAATCCAAAATCCAAAATTTCAAAATTTCAAAATTCAAAATTCCAAAATTTCAAAATTTCTAAATACAAAATTCCATGACTAATTTGATTTAATAATAAAATAATTGTTGAACAGTTTCTTTGAGTTTTTCGCTTTGATAAGGCAATCTTATAATTACACATGGTAGTAATGAAGAGTTTAACGCACACGCATCCCTTACAGGTGAACAATTGTATTTATATGCTGATGTGTAATTCTAGCATGTCGTGCTACAAAGGTGAATATATAATCAATATGTAACGCATGTCAAGGATATGACCAGAACGTCGTCCACCTTGATTTAAAATGTTTGTTAGGAAGAACTGATGGTAGAAATTGGGAAGAAAGTAAAAACGGTCGTGGCATGTTTACGCCCTCGTGGCAACAATTTTTTTTTAAATATTGTTTTAACACACGTAGCTTGATCTGTTATTATGTTAAACTCTCTTGCCAGTTTCTACCAAGATATAATGCTATTTTCTCTCGGCAGCTATTTTACGCTTGCGTAAAAGCTTGCTTGTTCGTACTTATATTGCTTTAGTAATTGCACATGGTAAGGTAGTAATGAATAGTTTCTTTGAGTTTACGCAATCTTATAATTACACATGGTAGCAATGAACAGTTTATCTGTGTTGTAATGCACGCTAACGCAAACGCATCCCATACATGTGAGTAATTGTATTTCTGTGCTGATGTGTACTTTAGCACGTCGTGCTACAAAGGTGAATATGTAATTAATGTGTAAGGCATGTCAAGGATTCGCCCACCTTGATTCAAAATGTTTGGTAGCACAAATTGGGAAGAAAGCGTCTGGTAAAAGAAACGGTCATGGCGTGTTTACGTCTCCGTGACAACTCTTTTTTTGAATATTGTTTTAACACCCGAGACTTGGTCTGTTATTATGTTAAACTTTGTTCCCAGTTCCTACCCAGAAATAATGCTATTTTCTCTCGGCAGCTATTTTACGCTTTCGTAAAACCTTGATTGTTACACTTTGATACACCCCGTTATAGGATCTGACAATGGAGGTCACGTGTGTGTGTGTGTGTGTAGTTCTAAGGTTGATAGACCGTCCGCCAAATAACACGTCGAGGCAACCCTGACGCGATGGGCACAATAGAGTCTGGTCTGTTGTAGGTGAGTGTGTAGTTTGATCTAGTGCTGCTGCTGTGTTGTCGCTTCTGTTGTATGTATGTAGATGGTGTGTCGCTTTCGCTCTGTGTAGTTCTCGCTGTGGCGGTGAAGTGGTCTGGTCAAGGTATCCTACATCCGCTAAGCTACATCCGCTAAGTTGGCCGTCTCTACATCCGCTACTGGTCGGGATCTCTTTTTGGGGCCACACCCATCACAGTATGACCCCTGCGCCGCACACACCGCCCGACGTCCTGTCACCTTCGGTCTTCTGTCGAATGTAGGCCTCGACCTTCGCTTCGATACCCGGGATTATGGTTGCGTCCCTGATATCTAGACTCCGGCTCCGGCCCGCGGACTTCTGACTTCCAGGATCTGTAGACATCAGATGATGTGTGCTTTGATGGGACGCAGGAGACATCTTCACTTTTGGTCACATGACACTCGAGTCTACTGAACCCTCCCGTACTTTCGTCAGTTCAGTAGTACCGGCATTTTTAGTACCGAACATCTATTTACCTATGTAATATAGTGCTCATCCCGGTAATGTAGCGTAGGGCTGACAAGGCCCTAGACTGAAACACTCATCCCGAGTGTCATGTGTGCCCTCTCCGCGACGTGCACGCTGTGAAGATCAGGAGAAGCAATGGAGGTCACGTCAGATCGACCTGTCTAATCAATATTCATGAGAAGATCAACTAAATTCAACCAATGAAATCGCGTGTTTCATATGCACTTCAGATGACGTTCGAGTGAACTGAACAAACGAAAATCCACATAAAACACATAGATCTATATCCGAATAACGATAAAGTCTAGCCCGATGCTTATATTTAGTGATCGGTGGTACATTTTCAATTTCTTTTGTTTTCTTACTTAATTTTCGATTCGGTGGTTCCATTACTCCGGCTGATAAAAGGCTCTGGGTATTGTTTAACCACTCATAGGCTATGTTGTCTGCTTTTTAATTTAGTCTTTTGGCTGTTACTTGTGATACGCAGGCTTCATAACCGCTGCTCCCAACTAAATTCCTTTTTGTTTATTTCGCTCTTCGGGGCATACAATTTTATTAGATCCTGGGACCATACGCCGCTGGATATAGGGGATGAAATAAAGATACAAATATTGCTATATCCACCGCCACATGCTTGCCATCTTCGGGATGGTTAAAATTATATACTGTTGATTTTTATGAATATTGAGTTCTGCTCAACCCGGGGCTAGAGGGCGTGAGCGGTAGCTAGCATATTTCACTACCGTTCATGAACAATCTCAATCAAACCGAGACTGCAATATTTCGTATGTGTCGTACTCGGCCGTTTCCAAAGGTCCATTATCATACACTTTTGTGTATTATTGCTATGGATTGCACGATAAATTCAAAGAAATTCACTAAATGGCATGTTTTACATCAAAATACGAATGAATGAATGAATGAATGGTATTTTACGGCACGTCGACACATAAATAGGTCATATTGTGCGCAAAAAACTGATGAAAGATGAAGAAATGAAGTATTAATTAAAATTTAATGTAAATATATAACAAATCAAGATACGAAGAAAATCATGAGCACTGTCATGTGTGTTTTGAAAATATATATTCCACCGAAATTAGATATACTAAATAGTAAGTCATAACTCATCTGTCCCCCGCTTAGCTCAGTTAATAGCACTATTGACCAGCGAATGTAATTTTAGTGTGGGTTCAATCCAACGAATCGGTACATTATTTGTACAGCTATTAAATTCCGTCAATCAATCCCTTTTTTAAGTAAATATTCAGTAAAGGTTAGTGGGTTATGTTTGCAACGCAATTATTTTGTGTTTTATAAGCTAAAGTTACGGACATTGTCTCTTTCAATACCGAGCCTAGACTGCTCCACAGCGATTTACTGAAACGCGTCATGCGCAGTGAAGCAGTATATACTCGGCAATTTTGTAGGCTGAAATCTGAATGGCTACTCATAAGGTCAATCTGACGTGACCTCTAATGCTGTGTTGTCAGATCCTTAGTAGCGTAGAAAATCGTAGCGTGATAAAGGGTATGATTTTAATGAGATTTCACCTATTCACAACTGTGGCTTATTGCCATAAACAAATGGCGAGACTGAAGTTGACCTACGTACCCACCCTACAATTTGAAACTAATCATTTACTGCACAACATTATCTAAGCCTTAAGATAACAAAGCCTTTTTCAAATGAAGATTTACGACTATATAATCAACCTGCCACTCATACTGAACAGTATTTGTTCTACTTTATATTAAATTTAATTTTAATTTGTTAACCAATCTGATAAGGGGATATGTGGTGACATCTCGGAAATGTGATATTCATTTGTTTTGTCATCTGATCATTAACATGTTACTGCTTTGTTATCTAAGTAGTTTTTTAGGTTTTAAAACTAACTGAAATCGGGAAAAGTGCCAACAGTTGAGCGATATTCTTACTCTCTGTTAATACTCTTAATTGTGTCGCCTGCGTAGCATGGCAGACATGTAGTCATTCGTCACACCTTAACATGCAACCTAACCTTGGCCATAACTTGAAAAGTATTGACTATGTTCATGAAACTTCATACACGTCTTTATCCAAACTCAACGAATGTTGTTACATATGACCAATAACGCTGACTTTAATGTTGGCAGAGTTATGCCCCTTTTACATAAAACTCCCATCTGCAACCTACCTAAGCGGAAATAAGCACATGGCAGGCAACACAAGTGTTCCCTTGAACACCCTTTTAGTTAACATTCTTAATGAACGTCAGGACGTCGTGCGATGTTGGCCATACATCAGAACTAATATAAAACATTAACCGAACCGTCAACGTCTTCTGGATGGACTTGATTACATTTAATAAAGACAGGAAAAAAAACGTACTAAATGTATCTCTCTTTGAAGGCCATCTTATTCTTCACACTTCAAACAGCATGAACAGAACTGTTCATTCGGTGTTATTTATTTCTTAAAATTTACATTGTTTTCTCTTTTTGCTTTCCAGGTGCCATGAAAGGAAAAAGTTCATTATTTCACACTGGTTTGGATATGAGACAGATCTGAGAATGTGATTAATGGGCAGTGATCTATTGAAAACAATAAACACAAATTGGTCGACAACGTGATTTTTACTGGATATCTCGAGTGACAGGTTCTAAAAAGAAATATAAAAAGATCGGACAGGGAAAGTAGCTAAGTTTCACACAACAGAAAACTTTTTTTTTAAACAAAACTAATGAGTCATTCGAACGCAGCAAACATCAAGAAGAGACGAAAGTATCAGACTTCATTTGATGGAGCCTAATCACGAATCGGGGATAATTTAATATTCTCACGCCTCCTCATACTGATTTAGCGGTATTCTGTTAAAAGCTAAACTTATTGGAATCTCAAAGGACCAGGAATTAATTCCACTATTGATTCATAGCACGGAGAGACATGTTTTGGCCGCCACATGAACACTAGTATAGGGTTAACGGTATTTCGCACTTTGAATTGCGGCGATATATCATCCGTTGAATGGTCGCGATTTATCTTTTATGGCGACGCGTTAAGCACAATTTGCGACCATTAAGCTACTCATATACTGTCTCAAAAGTAAACATGTCAGATCTGCTTAACCCGTTTCTAACGGATTTCAGTATTTTTGACAGTTTTTCAAATAAATGAGTCATGTTTTTGACGGTTTAACGTCAACAAAACGGATCCGGGATTTTGGTTAAATGCGCACGAATATACTTTTAAATACGAAACAAAACATTGAACAGACATTATTAGGCCTCAAATTCATTCGCCTTCTTTCAGTGTTTTGGTCTAAATATCTCTTTATTCACTACTGTCTGTTTTCGTAATTTATTTGTATTATTGCATAATCATAATAATATTTGTAATGCATATATGTATTGAAATAAAAAATGTAGAGAGGAACTTATCCGTGTCGATTATTGATGTTGCTTTTTCATATTCTCATATAATTGTAATATGCATCGTGTAATAAACAATAGTAGGTAGATACTAAATATATATGTTCAATTATGTCAGATAATTGTAACAATAAATACTGAAAATGGAATCCGTTGGAAAAAAAACACAAACGAGAGAAAAGAAGCAGACTCGGTGTTATTGAGTCTATTCACGAGAGGTAGTTTTATTTGTAACAAATCCCTAGCGCGGGGTTAAGCGGTATCATACTTTAAAAGAGTATGATAATGGACCTTTGGAAAGGGCCGAACACGATATATTAAAAATATTGCAGTCTCGGTTTGACACTGTTCATGAACGGTAGTGAAATATGCTAGCTACCGCTCACGCCATCTAGCCCCGGGTTGAGCAGAACTCAATATTCATAAAATCAATAGTACATAATTTTAACCATCCCGAAGATGGCATACATATGGCGGTGGACATAGAGATTCCCCCCCCCCCCCCTCCCCATGTCCAGCGGCGTATGGTCCCAGTATCTAACAAAATACTATGCCCCGAAGAGCGAAATAAACAAAATGGAATTTAGTTGGGATCAGCGGTTATGTAGCCTGCATATCCACAAGGATTGGTATTGATGATCACAAAATAGAAGTTTGGTGACATTTTAGAATGGTCACCCTAAAGTGAAAGTCAATGCACACTGAAAAGGGGATCCATTGGAAGGAGAAACACAAACAAGAGAGCCATGTAGCAGACTCGGGTTTACTGAATCTGTTCATGAGAGGTAATATTTGTTGTAACACCTCTCACGCCCACTAGCACCGGATTAAGCGGTATAGTATTTTAAAGCCACACATTATGATTTTTATGATCCCAAATGAACAGTAAGTAATAACACTATAGTGATTTGTAGTCGGTTAGTCACACAGCACTAAACAAGGGGATTCTTTGGAACCAACAAATACAAACAAAAGAGAAATAGCAAACTCCTTTTTTAAGCTGTTCATGGTAATATAAGTAGCATAACTCTTAACGGCCCCTAGCACCGGCTTAAACGGTATTATATGTCCTATTACAAAAGTACGCGATATGACATATGTTGGCATATGGTTATGTGATTATTGTTAAATTGAAGAAACTATTAAATAAAATGATAAGCAGGTGCTTTAAGCACAAGCGTGACGTTTGTTGCAATACTGCTGTCTTCTGACGAACACTCAGTTTGCTGACATCAGGAGAGATGTTCACTCATTCGACAATAAAGCAATACTATAGATGCGTTGTGAGCAAATGCGAAATAGTTCAGTTTCCTTAATTAGCCATTTGACATTTGTCATCATCTATCCATTATAATTGATTAACCACGCGACCAAATCCTCGTAAAAAAAATTAAACAAACCAACAGTTTTCGAAGAAAAAAAGAGACAGAGGTGTTGCTTTTCTGGTGGCGGCGAAGGCGAAGGCGTCAACATTCAAGTTTTGCGTTTAGGTAATTTTATCACAAACTCTATGCACTAATGACCTTGACCCTCCAAGCAAAGGGCAGATAACTGAATAATGTTAACCTTCAACTTTTGCGTTTAGGTCACATTTGTGTCGCCTTTTTGAAGAAAATTCGATACATAGGGATCACTTTGTCATCCGTCTGTCAGTCCATCAGTCCGTCACGAAAACTTAACGTGGGTTATAACTTTCTCATTTTTTGATATTTCTTCATAAAATTTGCAATATATACTCATCATCAAAACATCAACATGATCATACTAAAATATAAAGGTCAAAGTCACACTAAAGGTCATTATATGGGTTAAATACTCGTTTGTTTCTTCACGAAAGTTTAAAGTTGGCTATAACTTTCTAATTTCTTGATATTTCTTCATAAAACTTTCAATATGTACTCATCATGACAACATCGATATGACCATACTAAAATATAAAGGTCAAGGTCACACTGAAGGTCATTATATGGGTTAAGTACTCGTTTGTTTCACGAAATCTTAACGTTGGCTATAACTTTCTCATTTCTTGATATTTCTTCACCAAACCTTCAATATATACTTGTCATGACAACATCAATATGGCCATACTAAGGTCAAGGTCACACTGAGGGTCTTTAAATGGGTTAAATATTAATTTCTTTCTTCACGAAAACTGACTCAGGGCAGTTTGTCAAGGTCATTTATCTGGGTCAAAAAAACCTTGTTATACTGACAAAATGCTGACAGGCGACACATGTGTTTCGCGGAACACCCATCTAGTTCACAAGCTGTATGCACTAGACATTTCAAACTTTGCTTATAGTTGTATCTTGATTGATCCAAACAAAGGGCAGACAACTTCATAATGTTTACCTTCAACTTTTGCGTTTAGGTCAATTTCCCACAAACTGTATGCACTAGAACTTTCAAACTTTGCTTATAGTTGTATTTTGGGTGGTACATCGCAACGTGACAAAGAAAATGTGGATGTGACCTTGACTTTCCAAGCAAAGAGCGGATAACTTTAATTGTTACATTTACATCTATTCTCATGAACTATAATTATACACTAGATGCTTTAAACCTAGTTAATAGCTTAATCTTTAGAAGACAAAATATTCTATTTTGACATGGTTGTGTCTTGGGTAGCGCATCTTTTTGGACGCATGGATTTAATCTATGACATTGACCTACTTTTGGGGGCTGATGCTTTTTTATTTATATTTTTATTTATTGTTTTATAGAATGGCATTTTGTTTTTAAACAAATGCACTTAAATGTCATATCAGCAGACTACAAACTCCATTGTTTTTAGCTATTAAAATGTTTACAAATATTCATTTAAGCAACATTTATCCTTTATTTTTAAGTTCTCTTTAGACGAGACATGTGAATCCGCGGATTTCTTGTTCTAAAGGAACATCCCATAAAAAGACAATCTCTAACAATAAAGTCAACATCCAGAAAAAGTGTTACTATAAAGATAATATACCGAAGTAGGAACACCTCAGGATGTATCCGAAAGTGTAGTGAACAACCACAGCAGTTGCAACGAAAGAGAAAACCAAACTAGGTACGACCAAAAGGGTTGTGTTTTTTTTCTGACGAATTTCCTGATTCGTTTTGTAATGTGGCCAGATAAACATTCAGACCACTTTGATTTCCAAAGTTCATAGATCAATGAAATAAAGTCTGTTGTATTTCTAGTAGTTGCAGGCATGTTTTAAGCTTGATGTTGTACTTCTGCGGTAGGTTTTCTTTGCGGCTACTTAACTTTGAATAGGCCGCTTGTGAGCGGTCCATAAACACTGTTGTGGAGTAATAGTTGCAAACTTAATGCGATCTATAAAACACAGTATACAACTGCAATGCGTTTGTTTATTCCCATATACTAGTTACACACTATGTACATTTGAAAAAAAACAACTCTTGGTATTTATTTAATTTTAGAGATGTGAAAGAGTCCTCATGCAAAATGTGTATGTTATGCAACTGTTTATCGCCATACGTTAACCTTTGGGACAAAGAGACTTGTGTACTGACATCAAATTCAATCTTGAACAAAAAAACAGCGGACTATATATAATCGAAAATCGAAAGTGTTGCGTTTATAAATGTACTGATTATATTAAAGACTCTGCAAAAATGTTAACGTTAAATTGTAGGGCAGAACTCGTATAAATTAATGAATGTTGAGCGAGCATACAGCTTCAGAGGTAGTCTTGGTGTGAATTGAATTGAATGTTGTTTAAAGGCTCATAAACACAGTACAGGTTATTTAGAGCCGCCCCAGAGATAGGGGAAGGATACATTCGAATCCGGGAACCTGCCATTCTCGTATTATCGAATAGATTCCTATGGTTCTTTTACGTGCTCGGAGGATAGACCGATACACGGGACCGCCCGGTTTACGTCCCCATCTGACAGACGAGGCTAAGGGAAAGTGTCTTGCCCAAGAACACACCGACGGAACACATTGGCACAACGGAGGATTGAACCCGGGGCCTCCGGTTACAAATCCGCCGTTCTACCGACTGCGCCACGCCACGCCAGCCCTCAGTCTTGGTGTGATGTTTGTAGGTGGTTGTACTTTTCTTACATCGTCGTTTTCTAACATACCAAACGTCTGGAATTTTAAAACTAATTTCGGATGTAGTCTCGGCTTGACCAGTCGATTGTTGGCGTCATCAATCCACCATTTACACGTTTTGACGTCTGTAGCACCGCTAAATGTAAAAAAAATACTGACCGCTAAATGTTATAAATCTTAACATATAGCGTTTAGTGGAATCCGTTAACCGCTGAATGTTAAAAGTCACTAAAGTCGCCTGAAGTATGTGAGGGTATGAACAATGATGTTTTAATCGACTCGATGACATTGTTATCAAAGTAAGTTAACGGATTCCACTAAACACTATATATGTTAAAATTTATAACATTTAGCATTTAGTAATTTTTTTACATTTAGCGGAAGTTTTTACATTTAGAGGAAGTTTTTTTTACAGTTAGCGGAAGATTTTTAACATTTAGCGGAAGTTTTTACATTTAGCGGAATTTTCACATTTAGCGGTGCTACAGACGTCTGTTGCTGCTTCTCACAAGCTAAAAGCAATAACTTGCCATAAAAGTTGGAAATAGTGTTGCTATATATATTTGAAAGTCGTTGGGGGGCGACGATTTTATCCAAGCACTTTTTCTCGGGCCTTGGTTCTGAATCCGTATAGCATAGTGTAGTGAAGCAGGCAACTGATGCTATGTAGCGAAAAAGTCATAAACAGGCCGGGCGACCGTGGCTAGTGTAGCGACGAAATCGAACATTCAAGGACGACAGTCAACCACAAACACACAAAGAAACAAAGAACAACTATATATAAAGATGAATAAAAGGTAAGTTACTGTAAGACAGACATCACAAATACACAAGGGTTTACAACAGGGCTACCGCCTTGGAAAGCTCAGTGGCAAAAAATGCCGCTGGGGATTTAAACCAGGTTCTACGGTGCACCAAACCTTAAACATATGTTTTTTATTTATAATGACATGTAGTACACAACTACTTGCTTAAGATGTTTTAATTGCGACGAAATCGAACATTCAAGGACGACAGTCAACCACAAACACACAAAGAAACAAAGAACAACTATATATAAAGATGAATAAAAGGTAAGTTACTGTAAGACAGACATCACAAATACACAAGGGTTTACAACAGGGCTACCGCCTTGGAAAGCTCAGTGGCAAAAAATGCCGCTGGGGATTTAAACCAGGTTCTACCGGGCACCAAACCTTAAACATATGTTTTTTATTTATAATGCCATGTAGTACACAACTACTTGCTTAAGATGTTTTAATTTCTGATTGAATCAACAATGTTATGTCATTATCAAATTTTAGTGATGCGTGAATTAAGTAAGTATTTGCTTTATTCCACATTTTGCCTAGCCATTTTGCTTTTACATATATTCCTGTCTAAGGTAGGTCAAATCTAAATATACTAAAGGAAAATAGAAACGCAACACTGGAAGTTTTGCTATATATTGTATGTAAAATAAATCGAGTGGTACATGGCTACATTTTCGGAAAAAGACTACATACCAGCTATTAATCCTTTAAAGTATTATTATTGACAGAATATGTCTTTTGCTCAGGCAGATGAGCAAACGTAGGATGTAAACTTTTGCAATCTTTTTACATTAAAATTATTACATTACTGAAATGGCTTAACGTTTCAAAGCGCAAGTTCAACATTAAGAATTTCGTGTTACGACGTGTACTGTTTTAAAAAGTCTACAGCAGCACAATTTAGTCCTTTCTCTAGCTGCATCCATCTTTTTTTAACAAAACATCTTGTGATTTCTCTAGAATATTACATGGAATTATGTGTGCAGTATATACGTTTTATTGCATACGCATTTACAATCTCCGTTTACTTTCAATTTAACAGGAAACGCCAATATTGAATTGTAGTAAAGTCATCTTGGGTGTGTAATGTATACTCGTTCGTGATTGGTGAAATTTTCTGTTCATGTCAAAGAAAGTATGTCACGTGTTGTAAACAATGTTGATTTCATTGTGAAAATTCTCACGATGTAACACAAAATATTTGTTCCAAATAAATATTTTTGATGAAAATTAAATGTTAAAACTATTGTTTTATACGGTGTACTGTTAGGGCCATGTTACCATCGCATCTTACCATCGACCATCGACCTAGGTGTCGATGGTAAGATGCGATGGTCGATGGTAAGATGCGATGGTCGAAGGTAAGATGCGATGGTAAGATGCGATGGTCGATGGTAAGATGCGATGGTCGATGGTAAGATGCGATGGTAAGATGCGATGGTCGATGGTAAGATGCGATGGACCAGGTCGCAGGGGTTTACAGGTTTTAGGGTGCACCAAACCTCGCTCTTACCATATTGGCACCCCAATACAATAGAACACTGGATATCCTCGTTCATGTGGAGATAATTAACAATGTCAAAACATAACTGTTTTGTAACACATACGGGCAGCCGTTAAATTAAAAGAACATACACATTAACCTAGCAAATTTTCGTTCGACATTTAACAATCTTGATCAGAAATAATTGATATAAGGCTCAGGAATAATAACTATTGCATATATATACCTTTTTGAGTTCTTAATACGAATCTCAGACAAACATAGGTGACGACAACAGAAAACAACTTTTAATACATATTGGAAAGTGGATCCGTTGGAAGCAACAAACACAAACAAGAGATAAACGTAGCAGATTCGGTTTTATTGAGTCGGTTCATAAGGGGTAATGTCAGGTGCAACACCTCTCACACCTCCTAGCACCGGCTTAAGCGATATTCTACTTTAAAGCCACACAGATTGGGCTTGATGATCCCAAAGGAGTACTAACCGTCTCCCACCCCCGTCCCCACAAAAAACAACAGCAAAAAAAACACTCAAAAAACAAACAACAACAACAAAACAATGAACAAACAACGATAACAACAACAAAAACAACACTTTAATAACTTTACATGAAAAAGCTTATAAAAGTAGGATTTTATAACGGATAGTTCGACAATAAAACATGTTTAAAACCATTTTCCATAAAATGCGATAAACTGTTAAAAATTACATATTAAATGTTTTAATTTTACAATATGCAAACTTTTAAAGCCGAAATTAAGGTTTTATTTCCTACCCCAGCCAACCCCATCTTCGCTTCCTGGAGAAGGGGTTGGATGGTGTATTAAAGTTAATACTGGTTCTAACCAAGCAAAAATGGTGTGGCCTGTCTCTAACACAATAAAGATGGCGGGAGGTATACAACACTTGTTCTATCGAGGAAAAATTATGTGATCTGTCTCTAACACAATAAAGATGGCGGGAGGTATACAACACTTGTTCTATCGAGGAAAAATTATGTGATCTGTCTCTAACACAATAAAGATGGCGGGAGGTATACAACACTTGTTCTATCGAGGAAAAATTATGTGATCTGTCTCTAACACAATAAAGATGGCGGGAGGTATACAACACTTGTTCTATCGAGGAAAAATTATGTGATCTGTCTCTAACACAATAAAGATGGCGGGAGGTATACAACACTTGTTCTATCGAGGAAAAATTATGTGATCTGTCTCTAACACAATAAAGATGGCGGGAGGTATACAACACTTGTTCTATCGAGGAAAAATTATGTGATCTGTCTCTAACACAATAAAGATGGCGGGAGGTATACAAAACTTGTTCTATCGAGGAAAAATTATGTGATCTGTCTCTAACACAATAAAGATGGCGGGAGGTATACAACACTTGTTCTATCGAGGAAAAATTATGTGATCTGTCTCTAACACAATAAAGATGGCGGGAGGTATACAACACTTGTTCTATCGAGGAAAAATTATGTGATCTGTCTCTAACACAATAAAGATGGCGGGAGGTATACAGCACTTGTTCTATCGAGGAAAAATTATGTGATCCGTCTCTAACACAATATGGATGGCGGGAGGTATACAGTACTGATTCTACCGAGGAAAAAATGGTGTGGTCTGTCTTTAACATACACAAGTCGACGGTCATATATTGCCTAAAATGTGTTAAAAGTGACGTAAAACCATACAAACAAAACAAATGAATCAAAATAAAATCAAGACCATTTTTCAGAAAGAGCGTTGCAAGGGATATAAGAACAAATTCCACTTTAACTATTTAGATCTGAGGAGTTATCCATCTTAAACTATACATCACAAATCATTCCGCTCGGCAAGATAACTGCTTATACTATACAGGAAATGCATGATTCAATGCGAAAGATCAATACAAATACGATTACATATATATAATAAATCTTTGATTTTTCACACAGTTAAAGCCAGTGTCATATAGTCAGCTTAGCTCTAATCAGATTCATAATCAGTCAGATTATACACAATACTCTGCTTTATAACACACTGTTTCTGGGGTTGGTATTAATACTAGTGTAAAAATGAAATATAGGTTAGGGTTAGGGAACATCTGCCATGCTTTTAACCACTTCTGCTAATCTCAATCATCCCCGTACCCATCCAACCATTCCATTTCCTCATTTTACCCAGTGTAAAACATCTGCCATGCTTTTTAATTACCTTTTAACACTTCTGCTAATCTCAATCATCCCTGTCCCCATCCAAACATTCCGTTTCCTCATTTTTGCCCACAGTTGTCTGTGTTGTTGATATCTCTAACCCACTCTACATTGAAATAATTCCTTGTGCATTTCACAAGTTTCACACGTTTCTTCTTTATTTATTTATATTGTTCAAGGGTACCTTTTCACGTGACAATCAATACCCCCTCACAATCTACCCACTCCCCAGATCCCACCCCGGCTCCATCCCTAACCTCCATCCCAACCAAATCTTCACCACTATTTATTTTCTTTAAATTCCTTCTTTTCATTTTTTGTTAGTATTTCTCCTGGATACATCTGTGCTATTTATTTATTGATTGCTTGTATGCAGGGAGATTCCACTTTCTCTGATTGTATATCCGGTGTATATAATGTGTTGTTCTCTGAAAGAGCGCATAGCCAAGCTGCCCTGGTCTCCGATAGCTCTTGTTCTTATAATAAATTGATCAAAATAATCCAAATCAACCACCTAGCTCTTACCAGCCAAAGAAATTACAATGAACATAAAACGCCATTGACTGTCTTATGATTAGCATGTGTCATTACGAGTATGTTCGGTACATAAGCCTCCATGTGCAGCGATGAAAACATTACATGCAGTTGTAACATCATTATGTTCGGTACATAAGCCTCCATGTGCAGCGATGAAAACATTACATGCAGTTGTAACATCATTATGTTCGGTACATAAGCCTCCATGTGCAGCGATGAAAACATTACATGCAGTTGTAACATCATTATGTTCGGTACATAAGCCTCCATGTGAAGCGATGAAAACATTACATGCAGTTGTAACATCATTATGTTCGGTACATAAGCCTCCATGTGAAGCGATGAAAACATTACATGCAGTTGTAACATCATTATGTTCGGTACATAAGCCTCCATGTGCAGCGATGAAAACATTACATGCAGTTGTAACATCATTATGTTCGGTACATAAGCCTCCATGTGAAGCGATGAAAACATTACATGCAGTTGTAACATCATTATGTTCGGTACATAAGCCTCCATGTGAAGCGATGAAAACATTACATGCAGTTGTAACATCATTATGTTCGGTACATAAGCCTCCATGTGCAGCGATGAAAACATTACATGCAGTTGTAACATCATTATGTTCGGTACATAAGCCTCCATGTGCAGCGATGAAAACATTACATGCAGTTGTAACATCATTATGTTCGGTACATAAGCCTCCATGTGCAGCGATGAAAACATTACATGCAGTTGTAACATCATTATGTTCGGTACATAAGCCTCCATGTGCAGCGATGAAAACATTACATGCAGTTGTAACATCATTATGTTCGGTACATAAGCCTCCATGTGCAGCGATGAAAACATTACATGCAGTTGTAACATCATTATGCTCAGTACATTCGTCATTATGTGCAGTGCACTTTTCATTATATGCGATACATCTGACATTATATACAGTTAACAATCTCATTATATCTAGTGCCTTTGTTATTATATTCAGTGCATTGCGCTTTATATGCAGTTCATCTATTTATTTATGAAGTTCATCTGTCTGTATATGCAGATGGTTCGTTATTATATTCAACTGTTCCATTTGTTTCAATTATTTTTTAAAAATCGCTATATTACGCATAATCTTCATCATCATCGACATCATCGTTTCCCGTGTGGTTGCCGGGGGCCCCGTTTGGTCACGGGGCAAAGAATACGGCCACTGCAGATCCCTTTGGAGGGGTAGGCAGAGGGGTAAAATCCCCCCAAATTCATGTTCATTTTATCATTAGCTCGACTATTCGAAGAATAAGAGAGCTTATGTAATCACCCCGGGGTCGGCGTCGGCGTCGGCGTCGGCGTCCCACATCAAGGTTTACGTGTAAGCTGTGTTTACAAGTCTATATCTCTTACATTTCTTATCCTACCACAACCAAATTTGTTCATGGGCTTCCTTGTAGCATTATCTTAAGGGCTGCATAATCAATTTTGGTTCCTGAAACCCATGGGCTCCCATGGAACGCAAATCATGATAGCCCATAAAATGTGTCCCATTTCACAAGAAATTTTGCGTGTAAGCTGTGTTTACAAGACTATATCTCTTACAATTCTTACCCTAGCACAACCAAATTTGGCCATTAGCTTCCTTATAGCATTATCGTAAGGGCTGCTTAAGTAATTTTGGTTCCTGTAACCCCTTGGCTCCCATGGAACCCAAATTCTGATAGCCCTTAAAATATGTCTGTTTCACATCAAATTTTGCGTGTCAGCTGTGTTTACAGGTCTATATCTCTTACATTTGTTGTCCTAGCTGAAATAAATTTTGGAATTGGTTTCCTTATAGTATGTTGTAAAGGGTTGGATAAGTAATTTTGTCTTCTGCAAATTCTGGGCTCCCATGGAACCCAAATTGTGATGGCCCATAAAATGTGCAATAAATGCAGATCTAGGTTTGCATGTAAGCATGTATATATCTATAATTTTGGTTTGGGATTTGTTATAGCATTATGCATCTTATTACTCTACCCATATTGGGTCATGGGCTCCCCCCCACCCCCGCCCCCACTCCCCTCCACACCTTTTTTTTTTTTTTTTTTTTTTTTTTTTACATATTTGTGTGTTGTTTTAGTCAATTCTTACACATATATGTTGCAACCCTCCCCACCCCCACCACCCAACCCCCACACCTCTCACCCCATCACCTCCCCCCCACCCCACTCCGCCCAAGACTTGAAACTTTATATATTTTTTTTACATATTTCTGTGAGCTTTTGTCAATTCTTACACATATATGTTGCAACCCTCCCCGCCTCCCCCCACCCCCCTATCACCCCACCCACCACGCCCCAAACTTGATTTTTTTAAAAAAAATATTTCTGTGTTGTTTTAGTCAATTTTTGCACATATATGTTGCAACCCTTCCTGCCCCCACCACCCCACCCCCTGCCTCTCACCCCATCACCCGCCCCCACCCCGCCCCACACTTGAAATTTTTTTTTAAAAATATTTCTGTGTTGCTTTTGTCAGTTCTTACAAATATATGTTGCAACCCTCCCCGCCCCCCACCCCACCCCACGCCCCGCCTCCCGCCTCTCATCCCATCACCCCACCCACCACGCCCCACACTTGAATTTTTTTTTAAACATATTTCTTTGTTGTTTTAGTCTATTCTTACACACATATGTTGCCCCCCCACCCCCCAAACCCCCAACGCACTCCCGCCTCTCACCCCATCACCCCCACCCCCACCCCGCCCAAGACTTGATTTTTCTTTTTTTTTTACATATTTCTTTGTTGTTTTAGTCAATTTTTACACATATATGTTGCCCCATCCACACCTCCCGCTCCCCCACCCAACGCCCACTTGAAAATCTAATTTTGTTGTTGTTGTTTTTACATATTTCCGTGTTGTTTTAGTCAATTCTTACACATATATGTTGCCCCCTCACCGCCCCTCAACCCCACCTACACCCGCCTCTCACCCGCCCCCCCACCACCACACTTTTTTTACATATTTCTTTGTTGTTTTAGTCAATTCTTACACATATATGTTGAACCCTCCCCTCAGCCCCCAACTCACTCCCTACTCCCCCCCACCTCCCCCCCACCACCACCACCACCCCCGCCTCTCACCCCGCCCCACTTGATTTTTTTTTACATATTTCTTTGTTGTTTTAGACAATTCTTACACATGTTGCCCTCCCCACCCCACACCTTTACCCCATCCCCACTCAAACTCCCACCCTCAGCTCGCACCCTACTTGTTTTTTTCTTCTTTTTTTTTTACATATTTCTGTGTAGTTTTGGTCAATTCTTACACATAGTTATGTTGTGCTCCCAACCCCACCCCACATTGTTGTAGCCTTGTTTTCTGATGGTATATACTAGCTATAAATTTATTATTCTCCGAAAAATCGAATAGTCGTGCTGCGCTGTTCTCCGACAGCTCTTGTTTTTTGTTCATGTTCATTAAAGGTCTTCATCATGATCCCTGCATTGTTTCAGGTGCTATCTCGCTCACATCAAAAGAGCAGTGGCAGAAAAACAATAACGTGGCTCCAGCGTAAATGGAGTTTCTACGATAGAATTTGCAGCAACTCTGCAGTTCAGGGTGAGAAGGTTCTAGGCCCATTTTCCATATTTTATCTCGATGTACATTGAAGATGAGCCTGGCATGTTCATGCCTTTTAGGCGCCATATAACCTTTTCATGTGTTGGTGCGCCTTAAAACCCCAATTCAATTCGACATCATCGTCATCGTCATCATCATCATCATCATCACCATCATCATCATTGTCATCGTCGTCGTCGTCGACGTCGTCATCATCGTCGTCTTTGTCATCTATTTCGTCTCTTTCAATGTTTCATTTACAAAGATCCGATGTTTACGTCATGAATTACTTGTCGAAGTTTAGTCGTAGTTTTGTTATTGGCTCACGTGTTAGATCATGTGACTTGGTAACTAACAACATACGACACGGAAAATATTAAAATGGAGAATTTATATGCATACATTTAGCGTGCAAAATAAAGTAAGTATATTTCTGTTTCTTTATGCCACTTGCTGTCATCGGGATCTCTCAGAAGTACAATGTTTTAATGTATTTCAAATTGTATAATGTTAACACACTAGTTCGAATTACTTAGCTATATTATGTATATCTATATCGTGTAACATATATGCAAATGATTATGCACTGAGATGTTGACAATTTAAAAACAACAACACTAATTGAATTGAATTGAATGTTGTTTAACGGCTCATCAACACAGTAATACTTTTTAAGAAAACGTTACGATACATTCATGTAATAAATGTTTACGAGCACGTATATATCACTCCAACTTATTGAAAATAACCCATACCGCTAATTATCGTTTCTCAATCTGATCACAACCTTTGTTTGTCATTATTATTATGATTGAGTGTGTATTATGCAGGTATAATGCAACATACACATGTAAAACCTTGGAATAAAATATATAGATTTTGAGTATTGGGGGCGATGTCAATGTGCTCGACTCTATCATTTTGCAACACTTACAGTTCTCCTCTATGCTTTTATCTTTATTGTGCGATGACTGGACACATTGTGAACTATGAATTACCTCACCCCAACCCTCCACCCCGATACAGCTCTCCGTTATTTCCTTTCTTTAAATGTCCTCTCTTTAAATGTCCTCATTCTCATTTGTTGATATTTCTCATTGATACATCTCTGCTATACTCAGTACATTTAAAAACGCAACATTTTTGATTTTTGATTTGTTTTAGTCCGATGTTTTTTTGTTCCTTATCAAGATTGTATTTTATGTTAGCACATAAGTCTCTTTGTCCCAAAGGTTAACATATGGAGATAAACAGTTCCATAAGAGTTGCTTTACTTCTTTCAGTTAAAAAAACATTTTGCACGAGGACTTCAATGCCACTTTAGAAATTAAAAAAAATACCAAGTGCAATATTACAGTGAAAATATAACAGCGGCACAATTCCGAGTTTATAACATTTACCGAGTTATTTATATGGTTTAAAAAATAGACGAAGCGGCAAGTCCATTGTTTGTTAGAATTCCGCAACCCGCAGTCAGGCGATAACATTCCGGTTTGTTTAAGACATTGAAAAACGCAACTTGTGTCCTATTGTTTGGTGAACATCATGTCAGATTTCTATGATACTACATGTGTTTGTTTCTATAAATAGATAATATATAGATAGAATTACCTTTTACGAAATGTATACTCAGTTGCAAAAGAAACTGTACAATTTGAAAATTTTACTTTACACCCTATCCTCTTTATCAAGCGACAGTCTCTTTATTACGGATCCCCTTAAATTATTTTTTCTGCATGTCACCTGCGGAGCTCCGTACTTAATGATTCAACCTATTGAAAAACAAATGAAAACATGACATTGACAATGGAATAATAAAAACTTTGGTACCAAACATGGCATATTCATTTTGGAATTTGTCAATTTAATTCTAAAAAAAACTGCATACAATTAAATCTAAACAAAACTCAGTATACACTTTCTTTTGCAACTGAGTATACATGCTAACGCTTCAAGCGTGTAACCTCCCCAAGGTTCAAGTTGAATGGATCCATGGGATGTAGGGATGGCGGAAGGAGTGTGGCACCCACACTAAAACCTGACAAGCATAGAATTAGACGGCATGACGTTTGAAGTCAGGAAAAAAACTAAAAAATCATGACGTAAGAAGTCGTAAAGTGAGAACTCATAATACTGTCATGAAGTTAGAAGGGACGAAAATAATGAATGAATTGAATGTTGTTGACGCGCAAGAAATTGCATCTTTTAACTATTACCTTCTGCTGTTATAAATAACAAGAAATTTAATCTTTTGATTATGATCTACTGTTTTTATAAATAATTGTTATAACAGAAGGTAATAATCAAAAGATGCAATTTCCTGTGGTTTTATCGTGGAACGAGTATTTTCAATGTTTAAGTTTGAGCTTTCTGGATATACATTTTGTGATCAACAAAATGTGCTCTACTTCTTTCAGTTAAAACACATTTAACTTTAACATCTTTGAAGTCTCTAAAAATTCCAAAAATAGCAAGAGTTGCGTTTTCTGTACTTGAAAACGCAACATTTGGTATTTTTTGAATTTCTAAAGATGTTATTAATAAAGAGTCCTCGTGCAAAATACGTTTTAACTGAACGAAGTAGAGCAAATCGTATGCAATTGTTTATTTATTGCCATATATAAACCTTTGGGACAAAGAGGCTTGTGTACTGACATATAATACAATCTTGTTTTGAACAAAAAACCAGCGGACTGAAAATAATCGAAAATTAAAATGTTACTTTTTAAAATGTACTGAGTACACATACGCGTATATTATCTAACGATGTTCAATCTTCAGTCTCGTAAATTACACGCATGGTGTTTGAATAATTGTGAGGAAAGTCTCCCCGTGCTACGAATCATTAGTGTTTTTTTTACTGGTCCTTTGGGACCAACGAGCCCAATATGGGTGACTGTGAAGTAGAAAACCGCTTAAGCCGGTGCTAGGGGGCGTGAGAAGTGTTGCTTCTTTCATAACTTCTCATGAACAGACTCAATAAAACCGAGTCTGCTGCTTTATTCTCTTAGTTGTGTTTGTTGCTCTCAAAGGATCACCTTTATCAGTATTTATTGGTGTATAATTTTTAAAGTAAATAGGGAACCAACAGTATGTAAACTCATATTTTTAAATGAGAGAATTTTAAGGAAGCAATTTAAATAAGTATACAAGTCGAACAGGAAATGCAGTTTTCACAGAACACAGTAAACCCCAAAACACGCAAAAAGACAAACAAGAATGCCTATGTTAATTAAGAAATAGTACATCGTTTACTGTGAATTATCGTTTAATACATCACGGTTTGGAGTTCAATTGTAAACAATAATTTCACGAGCCCGAAGCCTTCGGGCTCATGAAATTATTGTTTAGAATTGAACTCTAAACCGTGATATATTATAGATAATTCACCGTAAACGATGTTCTATTTCTATTCTAATACCCCTAAAATGTGAAAATAACGCACACATCTGAAATATTTCGCATTGCTTTGCTTGCTCTCCTAACGTTGCATACGTTACAATGCGGAATGCGCAATGCGCAATGCTTATTCTCCTAACGTTGCAAAAAATACAGTGATATATCGTTCAATATAACGAGATATTTTAAACTAGGCTATATAGTGCGGGTGTTTTAGAATAAGGAATAAAGGCATATGACGTCACAAACACAAAAAGGGGTTGACAATAGGGCTACGGTCTTGGAACGGCCAGTGGCAAAAAAGGCCGCATCATAATAATTTCGACACACTCCCTAAGTTTGACAGCCACGGGTAGATAACCGATAGTTGGGATTGTCAATAGTTCGTGTTTGTTTTGTGAGCACTAATATTATCCGTATCTATTTAATCAATGGCACTATTATAAAAGCTGTTTTATTACACACTATCAATATACTATACATTACGTAGACATTTCATTTAAATTGCAATACATTAGCTAACCGTATTTCAAAAAACTATCACACTGCGCATGTCATAGCCATACATAAAAGGATTGAATACAGACGAGTTTCTTAATACGGCCTTTAGGGTTATTGTATAAATAATGCATTGTCAACTAAACTATACAGTTTTAACAACTCGATCGACTGAAGGTTATATAATAATAATGTGCAGTTAAAATAGGTCGTATCTAACGGCGATAGACTAACTTGTAGGGAATATGCATTCAACTAATACAGGAAGTGGTTTTCTGAAATGAGAAATATAAAATATGCGTTAATAATGGCGTAGATGTAACTAGGGGTCACAAAGTAATAAAGCTACAAAAAACTTCACAACAAAGCTCATGTCAGATACGGTCATTTTTGGGGCTAACTTTTGTATTAATTAAAATATTTCCGTACTAAATGTTTATATGGAAAATATAGATCCTATAAACAGTGGCATAATTCACCTCCTCGCAACATTTACCGTGACCTTGTTTGAGATGTTTATGTTCCGGTGACAGTAACCGGGCAAATATGGTCTGGACGAGTATGCGTTCTATGTATTCTATGCACATTTTTTTTTAAACAAGAATGGAATATTTTATTGCCAAAGTAGTGCATACAATGTAAATTTATTCATTAAGCCGGTGCTAGGGAGCGTGAGAGGTGTTGCACCTTATATGTATCACATCTCATGAACAGCTCGGTTAAACCAAGTATACTGTTTTTCTCTCTTGTTTTGTTTGTTGCTTTCAAGGGATCCACTTTTCTGTATTTATTGTTATAATGCAGGTGAATGATAATGAAATTAGATACATATTCCCTTGTAAGATATCACTTCTTGGATTGTTTTAAACAATAATGGAATATTTCATTGTCAAAGTAGTGCACAAAAGGTATAGTTATTCTTAATTGTTATAATGCAGACATATGAGAATGGAATTATATTGATATTCCGGTGTAATGTTTTCCAACATCACTCACACATATAGTTCATGAAACCAATGTTTTGTTTTCTTACTTACTTTTTGATTCGGTGGTTCCACTACTCCGGCCGATAAAAGGCTCTGGGTATTGTTTAACCACTCATAGGATATGTTGTCTGCTTTTTAATTTAGTATTTTGTCTGTTACTTGTGATACGCAGGCTTCATAACCGCTGCTCCCAACTAAATTCCATTATGTTTATTTCGCTCTTCGGGGCATTTACTTTTATACTTACATATACACTGTTTATAAACAGATGGGCCATTGGACAGCAATCAACTGTTGGGTAAAACAGTTTGTGTTTTGTTTCAACTGATGTGTATTTCTTCTTGAAATCGTATGTTCCATACCCCAACCGTACAATAAATGTATATTTTCTATATTAATTTTATTATGCTAAAATACTTTATTGTATAAATATTCCATGTAAATATGTGAAAATATTGTAAGGTGTGGTAAGGGATGGTCCTCCTCGACCATTGCGTCATCTAGTGACGGGGAGATTAAACGGATCGTCACAAGACTCCAAAACATATTGCTAAATGTTACCAAAACACTCTCCTATACTGAACATAAAAATGCTGAAACGAATGCTGATCGGTGGAATTATTTGTATATGCCACATGATTTAGATAGTATCATTGAACTTAATAAATAACCTAAATCATGGGCTGCTAAACGATAATAAAATTATGTTAATTAAAACTTCATTTATATTTCAGATAAGGGTTATCTAAAGACATGTTTTCATTACCAGAATATTTTCCTTTCCTGTCTTTTTGTCTCTCTCAAGTCTTGGACGATATTGGAGTCAATCAGCGGATAGTCTTGAAGAGACGACACATGTGTCTTCGAACGGAGGCATTGGCCACAATAGGACTCAATATGCCCGCGCCTAAATGTTGTGAAATGTATAATTTGGGAAGTCAATCAGAGGGCACTACAACAATCGGTATGGATTCTGATGTAGATAGGTTGATATGTAACAAGAAAAAAATTATTATTCAGAACTTTGAAGAGTGGGAGCAAGGGAAGACAAACCTTCTGATTATAAAAGATGAGACAACGGCGCCGGGTTACTGTAAACTACAAAAGGTCAGATCTGATGTTCCGTTACCGCTAACACACGACCAAAATACAAACCATAGAGTATATGACTATGATAATGGTGTGCTTTTGGGAAATACAGTTGTGCATGGATGTTATGGAACATGTATAAGGGGTCCGGCTATAATACACATGAATAGACACGGTCCAGCAAATACACCAGCTGTTATCGAAGGGTTTTGCGAAACAGACTATGTTCATGCATTTCAATTTAAAACATGGCCACATGAAGCTCGCCCATGGTTAACAAGACATCCACATTGGCCGCCTCAAGAATTGCTACATAAGGCAGAAAAAAGTGAATGCTTCCTTGTACCGGTGGGACATCGGCAAAGTGAGAATGAATCTGTGGAATGGAGAATATCACCATCGATAGCAGAGCGGTTGTTGATGTTCAGTATGAACATTACACAAATCAGGTGTTATATTTTACTGAAAATGGTCGTGAAATACTTCATAACACCACATGTATGTGAAAGCATTTCAAGTTTTCACTGTAAAACAGTGCTTTTTTGGTGTATACAAGACACAAATGGTGATTTTTGGAAAGAGCAAAATTTGTTAGCATGCGTATTGCTCTGCCTTCATCAATTACATGCATGGATAAGAAATGGTTATTGTCCACAGTTTATGATTCCCGAAGAAAATATGTTTGCCGGAAAACTTAACCCGAATAAGAGAATGTTATTGTCAAAAATATTCAAGCGTATATTTCGCAGTCAAGGACGCTTTCTTTTATATATACAGTGTGATGACGTTGGCCAGAGACTTGCAATTAAATGCAACATAAGCTGCAGGAGCATACTCAGTTTAAAATCCCCCATTACTACCATTACTATTCGTAAGGAAATTGCCTCGTTGTTAGTGAAAGATGAAAATATTCGTGTCAGTGATGTTGTGGGGCTTGTTTCAAAGCACATTTCCGCGTCTTGCGAAACGACATTAACGCAAATATACAATACATATACCATACTCCGTTATTTGTGGGCAACATTACAACAAGAGAGCGCGAAGCAACAAGCCGCCACACAACTCCTACCGTTCTTGTATACAACACTTGGATCGCTGTTGGCCTCTGTCAGCATGTCCCATGGGAATGAGTTACTATTCAGGTTCGCAATATTCTGCCTGGTATGTGGCATTGACTCAGATGTGGCATCGAGTAGACTAAAACTTGCTTCATTACTCTATAAAATAGGGGATTTAGTCAAAACTATTACCATTCTAAAATCTGTTGATGAAAAGATGAACTCAGTGGAACCAAGTTGTCGCTGCTATGTATTTCCGATGCAAAAATTAAAAGAAAATTTTGTTTTAAGAACATTGGCAAATGAATTGCCTTCGACGCAGTACTCGGCATTCTGTGTGCGTTTTCTGCGCAGTGAGAGATTCAATGTTCCACCCGCGTTAGTGTACGAGATGTTCAGATCTATCGGTGAAGAGATACATAGTTGTGAAGAATGGATGAAATGGGCCGTGGTGGATTCTCTGCCTTATCTGTATTACTTACAATACATGACATACAGACAACTAGGTCAAGAAGGCACTACTTTCAGAGCGTTCAGAAACTTAAATATGTGTATTTTCAAAGAAATAAATCTAGGTCATCGCGAGACGGCATGGAACTTATTAGGTCAATGTTGTGAACTAGAAAACAATCCAGATCAAGCGTTGTTTTGTTACATAACATCATTGCGCATCAGAAAAAGGAACAATGCCGCCAATTGGCATCTGTGTTGTCTGTTGTATAAAACAGTTCAGAGAAGTTTGTCTTAGCTTACAATTTGCATGCCTTTGTAATGAAGCACTGAGTATAAATAGATATAAAAATCGAACAGGAAAAACAGCATTCAAGGACGACAGTCAACCACAAACACACACAGAAACAAAGAACACATTTTAAGATGAATAAAATGCCAGATAAGACATCATAAACACAAAAGGGTTGACAATAGGGCTACGGCCTTGGAACGGTCAGTGGCAAAAAAGGCCGCTGGGGGTTTATAAGTTACCTATAAGTTGCTTTTTCTAGGAAGGATTTGATAACTCTGCTGAAACCACTCTAGAATACAATATACAATCATTGTTGGTCATCCATCCAACCTGTTCATTAATAGAAAAACTACAAATGTTTGACTCTCTCGTATATCATTATGTTTATAAATGAAAAAAACACACCCAAAAAAGAAAAATACAAAAAAAGAAACGAAAAATAATAACAACAACAAACAAAAAAGTGGCTCATCTGCGAATCACTAGTGTTATTAATTACCGGTACTTTGGGGTCTAAGAGCAGAAGCAATGTGGCTTTAACGTACTAGAATACCGCTTCATCCAGTTCGGGCACGAGACGTGTGGTACCATTTATTACCTCTCATGAGCAGACTCAATACAAGTCTGAGTCTGCTACTTTTCTCGTTGGTTTGTGTTCGTTGCTTCCACAATGCTTTCATTTTCAGTATTTATATAAACTCTTGAAATCAAAAGTTAAAACTGAACATGCATTTTCTAAATTTGTGTAAAACAATATAATTAGCGACCTGTTACATTTTCTGCTTATTACTTTAAATAACCATTTAATAAGTTCAGTGTAATGTATTTGTCAAAAGTGAAGATAAAAATAGAGAATATTATGTCAGTGCCTTTTACTATCAAGTTAATTAGGCGAGGCTTACAAAAAGTAAGAATGGCGAGGCTCTGCAGAGCCATTCTTCGTTTTCGTGCCGAGCCGAGCCTAATAAACTTGATAGTAAAAGGCACTGACATAATATTCTATTTATCATGTAGATTATCCAAATTATCTGTATGAATTACTATTAATACATTTTTCTCAGAATGTTACGCTTATCCGCGATACCCTGTTTAAAATTACCTATTAATTGTGTTAATTTTACAATATGCAAACGTTTTAAGCCGAAATTAAGGTTTTATTTCATACCCCAGCCAACCCCGTTTTCGCTTCTTCGAGAAGGGGTTGGATGGGGTATGAACGTTAATACTCGGACCACGTAATGAGGAGACCTATTGTACTCACCCCGACGTCGGCGTCGGCGTCTGCTTCGGTATTGACTTTTAGATTAAAGTTGTACTGTATGGCCACGTATTATACCTTTTAGGCGCCATATAACCTTTCATGTGTTGGTGCGCCTTAAAACACAATTCATTTCAGTTCTAATATGTCCACATATTTCAATAACTTTAAGGCATACATCAAACACACTTCCGTAAATCTTGGAATATGTCTTCAGTTCCATCAAAGGCACTGGCAGATGTTTCATAACTCTGTATTGCATTTAAGCAAAATCATGTCCCTTTCGCGAATACGAATTTCTGATTGAAGTTGTTTGGTAAGTCCATGTATCAAGAGTAACAACTTACGTCACGCGCACGCGCTAAAACAGATCCGTTTACATACAGAGAAGCTCAATTCGGAAGCTGGTAAGTGGTTTTTTATTAAGATTTACAAAACATTTGGTAAATTGACAATGCCCACCGTACCACATGGATTAGAAGGCTTTTATTAAACCTTAAATACGTTGTAAACTCCAAGCCGTTTGTCAGTTTACTTCAATACAATCGCATTTCCAAGCCGGGTAAAGTATGGGTAAAGTTTACATTTTGGTGGAAATGCGATTGTATCGAAGTAAACTAACAAAGGTTGGGAGTTTACAGCGTATTTAAGGTTTAATAAAAGCCTTCTAATCCATGTGGTACGGTGGGCATTGTCAATTTACCAAATGTTTTGTAAATCTTAATAAAAATCCACTTACCAGCTTCCGAATCGAGCTTCCGTGTATGTAAACGGATCCATATTGGCGCGTGCGCGTGACGTAGGTTGCTACCCTTGTATATTGCAATAGGAGCTTTTAATGTATCAGTATACCCTGAGTAAAACTTGGAATATGTATTCAGTACTATCAGGTCACTGGTAGGCACATGTTCCATAACAATGTATTGCATTTAGGGAACATTATGGCCTTTTTCAACTAAGAACGTCTGCGTAAAGATGTTTGGCAAGTCCATTTATTTCAATAATTTTAAGTCTTATAGCAATAAAATTTCAAGAAAACTTGGAATATGCCTTCGGTACCATCAGTCGCACTGGCAGCCACATGTCCTATAACTCTGTATTAAATTTAAGCAAAAATGATGTCCCTCTTTGGACTTCTGGTTAAAGTGTTTGCTAAGTCCATGTAGTTCAACATATGCTTGTAATATAGAGAATATCATGTTAGGCAGGGATTTCTTTATTTACACTGTCCTGTTTTAATGGGATGACAGTAGGGTAAGTGTGAGGTTTGGTGCACCCTAGAACCGGTTTAAACCCCCAGTGGGCTTTGTTGCCACTGACCGTTCCAAGGCGGTAGCCCTATTGTCAACCCTTTTGTGTTTGTGATGTCGTTTGCATTTTTTATTACTTTTGCCTTCTCGTTTGTCTGTTTGCGTGTTTGTTTTTGTGTTTTGTGATTGACTGTCGTCCTTGAATGCTGCCTTCCCTGTCCGATATTTTTGTCTTTCTTTAGAGCGCCGGATCCTATGTATATCAGGTGAGGCTGAGATTTTTTTCCCGTTTTTTTCGTGCCGAACCTGATAAACTGGATACGATCAGGCACTAACATGATATTCTATTTATCATGTTGATCGTTTAAAATCATTTAATTTACCTTTTTTCCATTTTACACATTTTTTTCCGTTCAAAACTACCCAGACGTCATCAAATATATAATGACGTCATCAAAAGAGGTGCTGACGTCATCAAAAAAGTACACCTGACGGGATCGGAAGGTAACTGTCGAGATAAGGTTTATATCCGGCACCCTGTTTTTTGGCAGAATTGTGCAGATAGACCTGATAAATATCAGTAAAATGTGGAATATGTATGGTGGCTGATATGTGCCATCTCGTCTTTTCGTTATTTCGCCGCAAAATAACGCCGAGCGAAAAGACGCCGGGCGAAAAGACGCCACGCGAAATAACGCCGGGCGAAATAACGCCACGCGAAAAGACACCGAGCGAAAAGACGCCGGGCGAAAATACACCTCGCGAAATAACACCACGCGAAAAAACACCGGGCGAAAAGACGCCACGCGAAAAATGTATAAAACGTCGTCTTTGCGCGTGCCGGTTTCTCGTCTTTTCGTTTTTTCGCCAGGCGTTTTGACTATTTGTCGTCTTTTCGCTCGGCGTTTTTTACGTTTTTTCGTTATTTCGCCCATCGTTTTTTCGTCTTTTCGTTATTTCGTCCGGCGTCTTTTCGCTCGACGTTATTTGGCGGCGAAATAACGAAAAGACGAGATGGCACATATCAGCCACCATAAATATGTATTTAGTACCTTCAACGGCTCTCTCGTAATCACATGTTCCATAACTCAGTATTAAAACTCTTTTTCTGGTTGAAAATGTTTGGCAAGTCTATGTACTTTGATATCTGCAAGTTGCTAGGGGGCGTAAGAGGAGTTGCATCTTATATTACCGCTCATGAACAGACTCAATACAACCAGTCTGCTACTTTTCTATCTTGTTTGTGTTTGTTGCTTCCAAGGGATCCTTTTTTCAATATTTATTAATAAAATAACTAAACACCGTTTGCAGTGTACCATGTGTAATGTCTACTATTGATTGGGTCCACGGCACGGCAGATTAAATATCCAACGTTCAATGAAACGATTCAAAAATACTACATTTTGCTGTTTGATTTCTTTATGAACAAACTTAGCTCATCTCAGCAGCATCTCGAAAGGGAGGCCCTGTCACCCTGCGTGCGATTCTCCCCCTGAAATGGATAACCAGTACCAGGTCTAGGGAGATCATGGGCAGGGCCTTCGCCAGGAACTCTATCTATGTTGGCCACTCTGTTAAGGGGCACGTGTGGTCCACTCCTACTTAGCTCAGACCGGCCACCCCCGGGAGACTTAGGGCGGCAGCCAGGAAGGCTGTATCGAACCGAGCAGCATGTCTAGGTTGGATGCCCTTTCACCGGAGGACGTGGACCAGCAAGGCGGATGGGTAGCTTCCAGGGTCACAGAAGTTGGCCACTGCCCCAACAACCGTGACCCGGTATTTCTCTTCTGGCACGAGAGCGGCCGGCCCGGGAAAGGTTCAAACAACCTTATATCTATCCAGGTGGAAGTGACTGTCAAACTTCTCCGGGCGCGGCTCTTGTTGCGCCTCCATGCTCACCCCCTGGCGGGGTTCAGCCGGTTCGATCCTGCCCCCGCTGGGCCCAGACACCTCCCCTTCAAGTTCGGGATCCGGTTCGCCGTGTCCAGGACGTCCTGTATGTGGCCCGCTTCGTTTACTACCTCGCTAAGCCAAGGCCGCTTCGCGGGGGGCTCCCAAACATCCGATGTACCGCAGCTGATCCTCCCTCGGAAGTCGGGACACGAGGAGTACGACCACCCTCCAGTGGATGAGGACAGATGCGGAACTCCTCAGGAGCCTCCACCCCAACACCCGACAGACTCACCTCATGGCGTCGACCTGGCGGTCCGTCACCTGACGGCTTCTAATCCGCGGAAAAGGTCCGAGGCCTGCACATATTCCATCAGACTCTGCAGAGTTGCAGCCACCAGAAGCAGATCAGCCATAATCTGGAGGGCCGCCACCCGACGCACCGCCGCGCCCGAATCCTCCTACTCCCCCTTGAACACCGTCGGAAGGTGCCGCAGCAGTGCTTGCAACTTCTCATACGCGACCGGACCGGCGCACCCGAACGGGCACCGCTGCACTGCAACCCGCCTCTGCTACCGGCTCTCAAATCTTCACCGGTCGGTATCCAACTTATTGTCGTTCTCGGCTGCACCCTGACCGAGAACAGACACAGAATTATCCCCTGCGTCCGGAGCCTGACGCCGCGGGGTTACAGCTGGAATGGTTGGAGGCCCAGAACTGCCACCCGGAGCCAGGGCCCCTCGACTCTGAACCCCGAGACCGTCTTGGTCGGGGCGTCGCAGACCTCCACCCGTCCACTCTCTTCCGCCGCCCCTCGGGCCAACCTGACCCTGAGGCTACCTGTGCTGAATCCTCCATCCGACCCCAGCCCGCTACCCGTTGCCGACGAACCCTCGATGGTCATTCCCGCTGGACTGAGACTCAACTCAACAGCCCTTTTAACTGTATTGGGTTTCCAGTTAGCAGCGCATGAGAGGAGGGTAAAAAAGCACCTCCTCGGTGACGGTACTCATGCCTAACCCCCTGGGCCGTACCGGCATGGTACCCTCCTGAGAAGACGGCGTCGGGAATTCGGAAAGCTTCCGTGGCCAGTACATTCCATGACAATAGAACAGCACTGACATACATTTTGTATATACACTCAAGAGATATGAAAACGCAATACGGGAATTTCCGCTATATATTGTATATACTGCACACTTAATTGCACATAATATTCCAAAGAAATCCCAAGATGTTTTGTAAAAACAAAGTTGCAGTTAATTAGAGAAAGGACACAACTGTGATGTTGTAGACGTTTTAATCACACTAAACCATGTAACAAGACCTTCATAAATGTTGAAGTAGCTCTTTGAAAAACCGAGCTCGTTCAGTACTGTATTTAACGTAAATAGTTTCCAAAATTTTCCATCCTAAGTTTGCTCACATGCTTGAGCCAAACGCGTACTCTGTCAATAATGAAACTTTGAAGGAATACTGTTTTCTGTATTATTTGTTGTTTTAGTATTTTTTTCAAAAGGAAAGGTCTTACTTAGCCATGTGCCATTCGATTAAAATCAGCATATTGTATATACAATATATAGCGGAAATTCCCGTGTTGCGTTTTCATATCTCTTGAGTGTATTACCTAGATTTATTTATTAAGTACATTTATTTATTAAGCACATTTATTTATTAAGCACCAAAAGGGGA
This sequence comes from Cyrtodaria siliqua, assembly GCA_037043455.1. Lineage (NCBI taxonomy): Eukaryota > Metazoa > Mollusca > Bivalvia > Adapedonta > Hiatellidae > Cyrtodaria > Cyrtodaria siliqua. Next base: position 85,855 of record JAWPHD010006644.1, on the reverse strand, counting down.
TACAATTTTGCTTTATAAAATGACTCTTTTTCAAAATTTATATTATTCCACATACTAATTGTCATGAAAAAGATTTATTCCATATGTGAAGGATATATCATTTCAATTAATTATCAATATGAGAACTCATTAGTTTGCATGAAAACAGCAATACATAATCTGTGTATACAAAATATGTTTTAAAAATACATTGTTTATTGAAACATGTAAAGTGTTATTAAGTATTTACTGTGCACTTCAGTTAAAGCTGACTCAGTAAGGTATTTTGCCTGCTCTAATAATATTTAAATCAATATCAATCTATGATTAACAAAATTGTACTTATTATAATGTGTTTGTGAACATATTCACCAATATAAATCAATGTGATGTATTCTGAGATATCAATACAGTAACAGTTTAAAAGGTTCAAATTATTAGCTCCACTTTTCGAAGAAAGTGCAATTCTACTCGCGACAGCATCAGGGTGGGTTAACATTTTACGTTAAGCTCACATCTCATAAACCGTTTAAAGGACATTACACGTGTATTCACTTTCATGGCATAACTCTGTTACGTATTGTAACAGAATTATGCCCCTTCTTCAACTTAGTTTCCCAATAAATAAACAAGGCCTTTATAATCAAGTGCGCTGTCCTCCGACAGCGCTTGTTATATTATTTTTTTGTTTACTTTTGTTATAAATATTTTAAATCACTGTTTCAATTGATAAGATTTACTCTGATGAATGTGTTGCTCAATATTAATGTCGTGTCAATACTGTACTATATGTATTCAACATTAAGTAACATATGTGATAGTCAGATGGAACAAAATATGCAAGTGATATAGCCTGTTCTTTAATTTATACTGACAATTCATAATGGCCAATGTAGAAATATAACAGTGGAGGTTAGCCTTCAGGCACCTACAACGACTAGAGCAGGATATTTTACACCGACTAAGTTCTCGATATCCTTTTGATGCGTTACCTAGTGTACTCCAAAAGTGAGATCCAGTCCTGTCTGACCCTAACCCTAGTCTGAGGACATTGAAATTGCGGGGCAATTTAAGAGCCCTCAATATGACGAGCCTGGTAACTGGTAAACCCCACTTCTGTTATGCTGTACCAGAGCACTGCATGGTGTGCACTGTGGTTGTATGTTTTTGTCTCGCCTTTTCGAAGGAAAAAAAGAGACACAGGTGTTGCTTTTCCGAAGCGGCGGCAGCGGCGTCGTCAATGTTCAAGTTTTGCGTTTAGGTCATTTTCTCACAAACTGTGGATGTGACCTTGACCCTCCAAGCAAGGGGCAGATAACTTAATAAAGTTTACCTTCAACATTTGCGTTTAGGTCACTTTTTTCACAAATTGTAAGCACGAAGACCTTTCAAACTTTGCTTATAGTTGTATCTTGAGTGGTACTTTGAAACGTGACAAAGCAAATGTTGATGTGACCTTGACCCTCCAAACAAGAGGCAGATAACTTAATAATGTTTACCTTCAACATTTGCGTTTAGGTCATTAGTGTGGTGGCATGTGGCTGCCATGCACTTAATTTAAGTTGACATAAATTAACGCGACTTTCTCTTCATTTTATTGCGACTTATCGTGATAATATCTCAATTACGACGGCATAATTTCAATGATTTTTAAAGCATGATAACTCGACAATTAATTAAAAGTCGCGATAATGCTTCAAAGTGCCAGTCATATAAACAGTTACGATATCTAAAAATTACGGAAGCGTATTCGTGCCTCGTCTTGTTGGGTTATATTGAATTTCTCAATTTAAAATAACTCGAGTTGTTATATATATCTATAAATCGATATAATTATGTCGACAAAACACGATGTAATTCAATAAATGCAAAACAAATAAATTGAAATGTTTTTTTATTTTACAATAAATAAATTTGAGTGAACTTGAACTTTTTTCTTTTCTTTATATCGAGTTGAGACAAAATGAATAAAAATATACCAGTATAAAGGTACTCGACGTAATGAGTATTATCTGATATACACGAGATATTTATCTGACATACACGATATATTTATTTCAAGCTATGTACAGTTTGTCGATTATGTTATATAAAGATGTCAATTTAAAATCTAAAACAAGTTAAAACAAATCGAGTTAATGTAATTAAATTAAGTTTTAATTAAATACAATTTACAACGGAATGGTTTCGTTTACACTAGCCTCGGTCATCCGTTCTGCTTCTCATTTCTTCTTTACTCTATGCTACTCGGATTTGCCTCGGTCACCCGGCCTGCTTCTGATTTCTTAGCTAAGGTATGATCTTCAGAATCAAGACCTGGGGAAAAACGACAAGTAATGGGGCAATTTTGGCGAGACTTTGAGAAACAGCAAGTGACGTCAAGCAATGTAGCAAAAATGAGATATAGGGTCCTATAGAAACCACAGCGTCTAAACACAATGGCGTCGTAGGTCCGTACTGTGCTTCAAACAAGGAGCTGTATTTAATTAATTATACAATGAAAAAGACTAAATACAACAGAAGGGAGGTGAATACGGGGTTACCGACATGCAACAGCCAGTAGGCAATAAGGCCTACACGTTAGCTTGAATCGGTTTTATGTGTACACAATCCTCGCTATTATCCTGTCTTCAGCGCTCAAAAATAGACAAGACATTGTATACAAAACTACATCCCATCAAAAGGAATTCTCTAGCAATAAAGTACACATCCAGAGAAATTAACAAAAGAAACACTAAGATGTTGTAGTAAAGCTATATATAATACAAAATAAGAAACATTTCAGGAATTATCCAGAATTGTACTGAACAACCACAGCATGAAAACCAATCTAGGGTACGACCAGAAAACCCGAGGGACGAAAGCTCATGCAACTACCTCCCTTGGTCGGGGTTTCAGTAGGTTCAATCATAGAGTTCCAAGAGGTTGTCCAGTCATCGCACAAGGGAAAAGTGAAGCGTAGTGACTGACTGTGGAGGGGTCAATCACTAAACATGCCGTGCGTTGTAATTCTAAAGGGTCGTATCCTTTTCTGACGAACATCCTGATTAATTTTGTAAAGTGATCAGGAAACTTGCCAGATCCCTTTTTCTTTCGACGTTTATAGACCACATCTCGTTAAAATAAGGATTGTGATATTCCTAGTCGTAGAAGTGTTTTAAGGTTGGTGTTGTATTTCTCCAGTAGGGTTTCGAGAAAATTTTGAGAAATAACTACGTGGTTTGTGACTATTATCGGTAACCAGACTATTAGTGTCACATTAAGGAAAACGTTTATACCATGTGTGGTATTTTCCAGAAGAGAGTCAAATATGATATCCCAAGCAAGTAACCAACATTTGATTAATCTGTATTCGTTGCTGTTCCTTTGCACTCCCAAGAGTAAATAAGTTATGCATGAGATTTTATACTTAAGTACTAGTATGCATGGTTTTATCAACACTCTTTGGTATATTATCGACACTTTTTTATTTTTAAAAAAGTAGGACACAAACTATATCATCGACTAGATCTGAAAACATTAGCTCCACATATAGAACCCTCACAACAAGTACAACTTCACAGAACAGTTCTGCTCTTGTTGATTTTCTGTAATGATAGACTACACTTAGAGTGTCACTTCACTTAATAACATGTAACCAAGTTGATTTCTAACGGATTGTTTCGTCCGTCCTTTTCTGTGATATTCTTTTCTTCAAACCGGATGAATTGCATTGAATTGGATTTTATAGTCGCACCAACAGCTAAGGTCATATGGCGACTTTCAAGCTTCCACTGGTGGAGGAAGACCCCAGGTGCCGCTCCGGACAATTTTCGTGCACGGGAGGCCACCTGGGTAGAACCACCGACGTTCCGCAATCCAGTTGAATCGCTTCCTCACATACAGATTCCAAGTCAAACCGGATGAACAGATCAACAGTTTCTACCATCAATTTCACGTATTCTACAATGACCTCCTCCTCGGCTCTGGTAAGAACTACATTTGTCCAGACATTTCCAGAACGACACGATCATCCAGTTTATCAATTTAAGTCTTCCCAGGTATACCAGATAAAACCATATCAATTCAATCGTTCACCTACAATTCGATGTCTCTTGGTTTAGTTTCTGTAAAAGAAAACTGTTTCTTCATTTGCATTGATATGTTACTTGTAAAATCGTCTTTTCCATGCATTTGCGCTAGATTGAACTGTGTAGTACAGTTCTGTGTACCCTTCAAAAACATCAATTGATATTTTCCAAACTTAGTCTAGTATATGTATAGTTACAATATGTCCTGATTTGTTTGTCCTACAAGGCCATATCTATATATGCATAAAAAAGACATCACCATCAACCATACCATTATGTACGTCATTACATGTTTTTCAATGAATTTATTTCTTCTTTCTGAAAGAGCTGCCGTTATATTTTTTCTCCAGACTCATTAAAATATTAAAGGCTAGACGTAAAAGTCATGGTTCTAATGGTAGAATGCAACTACCAAAGAGCCATCAATCCTTAGTTTAGAATGATAGGTAGGACCATGTTACGACCTATATGCGCACTTTTCCGGCTATGGTTTTTAAAACAGCACGCAATGGCTTCATAAACAAGCGCCATATTTCAATAGAACAAACCTTAAACACAACACGTGCATGCATAAAACTCACCAAAGAGAAGCTTATCTCATCGACGAAGACATTTATTTGTTAGACTGTTCATGTTTCAGCCGACATAGTTTTTGCTTGACGTTTTGTAGTTCCGTATTTGGAAACTTAAACCCGGCCTCAACTGACACACACACAGACACAGACACACACACACACACACACACACACATGTTTAGTATTTACATCACCGCTCTCGTGTAATCTCATTCCGTATTTGGAAACTTAAACCCGGCCACAACTGACACACACACACATTTTTAGTATTTACATCACCGCTCTCGTGTAATCTCGTTCCATATTTGGAAACGTAAACCCGGCCACAACTGACACACACACACACACACACACATTTTTAGTATTTACATCACCGCTCTCGTGTAATCTCGTTCCGTATTTGGGAATTTAAACCCTCCCAATATATGAATACAATTGCAACACAAATTACGACACCTGTTCACAGTCTCTAAGCAACTTCATTTAAACAGAGATCCTTAAAGGCACGTAATGCAACCTTTATCTGTCGTGGTCGGAGGAAATCTGCACACCTTTCGAAGTGATACCCAATGATAACGTTTGCGATACAATAATGCATGACATTCAAATGTGTGACATTCCAAAACGGTCTTCTATCATCTCAATCGTCAAATAAAATCACTGATGCGCAGATAACGAAATGGAGATGCATTTTTCCTGAGGGATAATTTAGGGATCTATTAGGTTTTATTTTCCGACATATAGAAATGGAATTCTGAAAGTCAGTTATTCACAACCATACCTTAAAGCTTCAGATCATATACATAAACCGCACACCTCTTTGCAAGCTTGTCTTTCTTTGTACTTTCATGTTTATCAGTACATGACGACTTCGGGTATATGGACGTGTTGGAAAATTGCAATAGGTAATCATTGACAACGAAGATTCCGACAGAGTATTAGTTACCGCAGGAGTACCACAAGGCCCAGTTATAGGTCCGATCTTATTACTCATATACGCATATACATGTCCGCATCAGAGGCATCGAAGGAGTATTTCTGGCTTAGGGAGCTTTACGGAGAGGGAAACATGCAGGGAACGCGCTCACGTGGTGCTGGTAGATTGGTTTCACGTGCATGCAGCGGTGTATCAGGGAGAACCGAGACATATCCTACAGGCTTGTTTGCCTGTGGAAGCTGCCGGTCTCCATGCCCTTGTACACTGTATTAGCATCATCCTGCCTGTGGAAGCTGCCGGTCTCCATGTCCTTGTACACTGTATCAGCATCATCCTGCCTGGGTAGCTGCCGGTCTCCATGTCCTTGTACACTGTATCAGCATCATCCTGCCTGTGGAACCTGCCGGTCTCCATGTCCTTGTACACTGTATCAGCATCATCCTGCCTGTGGAACCTGCCGGGCTCCATGTCCTTGTACACTGTATCAGCATCATCCTGCCTGTGGAAGCTGCCGGTCTCCATGTCCTTGTACACTGTATCAGCATCATCCTGCCTGGGTAGCTGCCGGTCTCCATGTCCTTGTACACTGTATCAGCATCATCCTGCCTGTGGAACCTGCCGGTCTCCATGTCCTTGTACACTGTATCAGCATCATCCTGCCTGTGGAACCTGCCGGTCTCCATGTCCTTGTACACTGTATCAGCATCATCCTGCCTGTGGAACCTGCCGGTCTCCATGCCCTTGTACACTGTATCAGCATCATCCTGCCTGTGGAACCTGCCGGTCTCCATGTCCTTGTACACTGTATCAGCATCATCCTGCCTGTGGAACCTGCCGGTCTCCATGTCCTTGTACACTGTATCAGCATCATCCTGCCTGTGGAACCTGCCGGTCTCCATGTCCTTGTACACTGTATCAGCATCATCCTGCCTGTGGAAGCGGCCGGTCTCCATGTCCTTGTACACTGTATCAGCATCATCCTGCCTGTGGAACCTGCCGGTCTCCATGTCCTTGTACACTGTATCAGCATCATCCTGCCTGTGGAAGCTGCCGGTCTCCATGTCCTTGTACACTGTATCAGCATCATCCTGCCTGTGGAAGCTGCCGGTCTCCATGTCCTTGTACACTGTATGAGCATCATCCTGCCTGTGGAAGCTGCCGGTCTCCATGCCCTTGTACACTGTATGAGCATCATCCTGCCTGTGGAAGCTGCCGGTCTCCATGTCCTTGTACACTGTATCAGCATCATCCTGCCTGTGGAAGCTGCCGGTCTCCATGTCCTTGTACACTGTATCAGCATCATCCTGCATGTGGAAGCTGCCGGTCTCCATGCCCTTGTACACTGTATGAGCATCATCCTGCCTGTGGAAGCTGCCGGTCTCCATGTCCTTGTACACTGTATCAGCATCATCCTGCCTGTGGAAGCTGCCGGTCTCCATGCCCTTGTACACTGTATCAGCATCATCCTGCCTGTGGAAGCTGCCGGTCTCCATGTCCTTGTACACTGTATCAGCATCATCCTGCCTGTGGAACCTGCCGGTCTCCATGTCCTTGTACACTGTATCAGCATCATCCTGCATGTGGAAGCTGCCGGTCTCCATGCCCTTGTACACTGTATGAGCATCATCCTGCCTGTGGAAGCTGCCGGTCTCCATGTCCTTGTACACTGTATCAGCATCATCCTGCCTGTGGAACCTGCCGGTCTCCATGTCCTTGTACACTGTATCAGCATCATCCTGCCTGTGGAACCTGCCGGTCTCCATGTCCTTGTACACTGTATCAGCATCATCCTGCCTGTGGAAGCTGCCGGTCTCCATGTCCTTGTACACTGTATCAGCATCATCCTGCCTGTGGAAGCTGCCGGTCTCCATGTCCTTGTACACTGTATCAGCATCATCCTGCCTGTGGAAGCTGCCGGTCTCCATGTCCTTGTACACTGTATCAACATCATCCTGCCTGTGGAAGCTGCCGGTCTCCATGTCCTTGTACACTGTATCAGCACCATCCTGCCTGTGGAAGCTGCCGGTCTCCATGTCCTTGTACACTGTATCAGCATCATCCTGCCTGTGGAAGCGGCCGGTCACCATGTCCTTGTACACTGTATCAGCATCATCCTGCCTGTGGAAGCTGCCGGTCTCCATGTCCTTGTACACTGTATCAGCATCATCCTGCCTGTGGAAGCGGCCGGTCTCCATGTCCTTGTACACTGTATCAGCATCATCCTGCCTGTGGAAGCGGCCGGTCTCCATGCCCTTGTACACTGTATCAGCATCATCCTGCCTGTGGAAGCTGCCGGTCTCCATGCCCTTGTACACTGTATCAGCATCATCCTGCCTGTGGAAGCTGCCGGTCTCCATGTCCTTGTACACTGTATCAGCATCATCCTGCCTGTGGAACCTGCCGGTCTCCATGTCCTTGTACACTGTATCAGCATCATCCTGCCTGTGGAACCTGCCGGTCTCCATGTCCTTGTACACTGTATCAGCATCATCCTGCCTGTGGAAGCTGCCGGTCTCCATGTCCTTGTACACTGTATCAGCATCATCCTGCCTGTGGAAGCTGCCGGTCTCCATGCCCTTGTACACTGTATGAGCATCATCCTGCCTGTGGAAGCTGCCGGTCTCCATGTCCTTGTACACTGTATCAGCATCATCCTGCCTGTGGAAGCTGCCGGTCTCCATGTCCTTGTACACTGTATCAGCATCATCCTGCATGTGGAAGCTGCCGGTCTCCATGTCCTTGTACACTGTATCAGCATCATCCTGCCTGTGGAAGCTGCCGGTCTCCATGTCCTTGTACACTGTATCAGCATCATCCTGCCTGTGGAAGCTGCCGGTCTCCATGTCCTTGTACACTGTATGAGCATCATCCTGCCTGTGGAAGCTGCCGGTCTCCATGCCCTTGTACACTGTATGAGCATCATCCTGCCTGTGGAAGCTGCCGGTCTCCATGTCCTTGTACACTGTATCAGCATCATCCTGCCTGTGGAAGCTGCCGGTGTCCATGTCCTTGTACACTGTATCAGCATCATCCTGCATGTGGAAGCTGCCGGTCTCCATGCCCTTGTACACTGTATGAGCATCATCCTGCCTGTGGAAGCTGCCGGTCTCCATGTCCTTGTACACTGTATCAGCATCATCCTGCCTGTGGAAGCTGCCGGTCTCCATGCCCTTGTACACTGTATGAGCATCATCCTGCCTGTGGAAGCTGCCGGTCTCCATGTCCTTGTACACTGTATCAGCATCATCCTGCCTGTGGAACCTGCCGGTCTCCATGTCCTTGTACACTGTATCAGCATCATCCTGCATGTGGAAGCTGCCGGTCTCCATGCCCTTGTACACTGTATGAGCATCATCCTGCCTGTGGAAGCTGCCGGTCTCCATGTCCTTGTACACTGTATCAGCATCATCCTGCCTGTGGAACCTGCCGGTCTCCATGTCCTTGTACACTGTATCAGCATCATCCTGCCTGTGGAACCTGCCGGTCTCCATGTCCTTGTACACTGTATCAGCATCATCCTGCCCGTGGAAGCTGCCGGTCTCCATGTCCTTGTACACTGTATCAGCATCATCCTGCCTGTGGAAGCTGCCGGTCTCCATGTCCTTGTACACTGTATCAGCATCATCCTGCCTGTGGAAGCTGCCGGTCTCCATGTCCTTGTACACTGTATCAACATCATCCTGCCTGTGGAAGCTGCCGGTCTCCATGTCCTTGTACACTGTATCAGCACCATCCTGCCTGTGGAAGCTGCCGGTCTCCATGTCCTTGTACACTGTATCAGCATCATCCTGCCTGTGGAAGCGGCCGGTCACCATGTCCTTGTACACTGTATCAGCATCATCCTGCCTGTGGAAGCTGCCGGTCTCCATGTCCTTGTACACTGTATCAGCATCATCCTGCCTGTGGAAGCGGCCGGTCTCCATGTCCTTGTACACTGTATCAGCATCATCCTGCCTGTGGAAGCGGCCGGTCTCCATGCCCTTGTACACTGTATCAGCATCATCCTGCCTGTGGAAGCTGCCGGTCTCCATGCCCTTGTACACTGTATCAGCATCATCCTGCCTGTGGAAGCGGCCGGTCTCCATGTCCTTGTACACTGTATCAGCATCATCATGCCTGTGGAAGCTGCCGGTCTCCATGTCCTTGTACACTGTATCAGCATCATTCTGCCTGTGGAAGCGGCCGGTCTCCATGTCCTTGTACACTGTATCAGCATCATCCTGCCTGTGGAAGCGGCCGGTCTCCATGTCCTTGTACACTGTATCAGCATCATTCTGCCTGTGGAAGCGGCCGGTCTCCATGCCCTTGTACACTGTATCAGCATCATTCTGTCTGTGGAAGCTGCCGGTCTCCATGTCCTTGTACACTGTATGAGCATCATCCTGCCTGTGAAGTTGCCGGTCTCCATGCCCTTGTACACTGTATCAGCATCATCCTGCCTGTGGAAGCTGCCGGTCTCCATGTCCTTGTACACTGTATGAGCATCATCCTGCCTGTGGAAGCTGCCGGACTCCATGCCCTTGTACACTGTATCAGCATCATCCTGCCTGTGGAAGCTGCCGGTCTCCATGTCCTTGTACACTGTATCAGCATCATCCTGCCTGTGGAAGCTGCCGGTCTCCATGTCCTTGTACACTGTATGAGCATCATCCTGCGTGTGGAAGCTGCCGGGCTCCATGTCCTTGTACACTGTATCAGCATCATCCTGCCTGTGGAAGCTGCCGGTCTCCATGTCCTTGTACACTGTATCAGCATCATCCTGCCTGTGGAAGCTGCCGGTCTCCATGTCCTTGTACACTGTATCAGCATCATCCTGCCTGTGGAAGCTGCCGGTCTCCATGTCCTTGTACACTGTATGAGCATCATCCTGCGTGTGGAAGCTGCCGGGCTCCATGTCCTTGTACACTGTATCAGCATCATCCTGCCTGTGGAAGCTGCCGGTCTCCATGTCCTTGTACACTGTATCAGCATCATCCTGCCTGTGGAAGCTGCCGGTCTCCATGTCCTTGTACACTGTATGAGCATCATCCTGCCTGTGGAAGCTGCCGTTCTCCATGTCCTTGTACACTGTATCAGCATCATCCTGCCTGTGGAAGCTGCCGGTCTCCATGCCCTTGTACACTGTATCAGCATCATCCTGCCTGTGGAACCTGCCGGTCTCCATGTCCTTGTACACTGTATCAGCATCATCCTGCCTGTGGAAGCTGCCGGTCTCCATGTCCTTGTACACTGTATCAGCATCATCCTGCCTGTGGAAGCTGCCGGTCTCCATGCCCTTGTACACTGTATCAGCATCATTCTGTCTGTGGAAGCTGCCGGTCTCCATGTCCTTGTACACTGTATCAGCATCATCCTGTCTGTGGAAGCTGCCGGTCTCCATGTCCTTGTACACTGTATCAGCATCATTCTGCCTGTGGAAGCTGCCGGTCTCCATGCCCTTGTACACTGTATCAGCATCATCCTGCCTGTGGAAGCGGCCGGTCACCATGTCCTTGTACACTGTATCAGCATCATCCTGCCTGTGGAAGCGGCCGGTCACCATGTCCTTGTACACTGTATCAGCATCATCCTGCCTGTGGAAGCTGCCGGTCTCCATGTCCTTGTACACTGTATCAGCATCATCCTGCCTGTGGAAGCTGCCGGTCTCCATGTCCTTGTACACTGTATCAGCATCATCCTGCCTGTGGAAGCGGCCGGTCTCCATGTCCTTGTACACTGTATCAGCATCATCCTGCCTGTGGAAGCGGCCGGTCTCCATGCCCTTGTACACTGTATCAGCATCATCCTGCCTGTGGAAGCTGCCGGTCTCCATGCCCTTGTACACTGTATCAGCATCATCCTGCCTGTGGAAGCGGCCGGTCTCCATGTCCTTGTACACTGTATCAGCATCATCATGCCTGTGGAAGCTGCCGGTCTCCATGTCCTTGTACACTGTATCAGCATCATTCTGCCTGTGGAAGCGGCCGGTCTCCATGTCCTTGTACACTGTATCAGCATCATCCTGCCTGTGGAAGCGGCCGGTCTCCATGTCCTTGTACACTGTATCAGCATCATCCTGCCTGTGGAAGCGGCCGGTCTCCATGTCCTTGTACACTGTATCAGCATCATTCTGCCTGTGGAAGGTGCCGGTCTCCATGCCCTTGTACACTGTATCAGCATCATTCTGCCTGTGGAAGCTGCCGGTCTCCATGACCTTGTACACTGTATCAGCATCATCCTGCCACTCATGCTCCTCCAACTCTTGCTCCCCTCTCTCTCGATCTCCTCTTTCCATTTTCCGGAGGACCACTCGACCCAAGCTCGCGTGCCATTCGGTGTCCAGTGCTGCTGCTTCCGGGGCACGAGCGGCCTGTCTGTGATGTCCAGCCTGCGCCAGTTCGCAGAATCCGGTGGGGTCCTAGACAGGGTTTCCCACACCGATGGTGTGATGTTCCCCTGTGCTTCCCGCACCACAACAATGATTTTCATTAATTCGTTCGCAGATGCAAAATTCACAGTAAAACGTGCCGGATTACTATTCCCTCCGGCCTCCATTGTTCACGCCAGGCAATAATAAAATGAACACAACACAGTAAAACATGCAAATATTTATATTTTAATACACTATAAAGAAACATTAAACTAAATAGGCAACGCTCAAAACGGCAAATCTGTCTAACTCCCAGACAGAATGAGAAAGGCTAAACAATCTGCTCAGCCGAGAAAAACAAAGACCAATATGTGTTGAAATCCGACGAGGCTGCATGAACCATGTATGCAAGTGCGCAGTCAGGGGTGATACAAGTTGACCAACCTATGTGCACTGTTAACCTGTCTCCTCTGACAACCAACACACAGGACACTAAACAAATAATAATAAAAAAAATAATAACGAAAGAAATTCAGCAGCCAGCGTTAACCAGTGCAGGTGACTACTTCAAGGACGCGTTATGCAGCGGCTATTGCTGGCCAGTACAGGTAATTCTTTATTTTATTAATATGTTCAGGACGTGCTATCACACGGCGTGAAAAAGTAACGCGAGAAATGAACAGAATCGACCGGTTTAACTGTCGTACAAGACCGAAACTGCGATTTCAACGGTAAGAAATAAAAAAGGAGAAGCACGACACAAGGACGACAGACGACAACAGACAGACAAACGGCAAGACAAATAGTATAAACACGTTTCCCCAATAGGAAAAAATAAAAATAAAAAGTCTCTGTAAGGCCATCATTGCTACCACCGAGTAAGAACTGCAGACGTATAGAAAAGTGTGTGACAAATGCGGTTAGATGCCGGCATAATGAACTTAGATACAATAGTGCTGCTAGCCAACCGTAAATCTGTACGTATGTATGACTAACCACTACGAATGGTCACATAGAATTGGACTATTTACAGGAAGTAATGCTCTGTACGACTCAGTGGTGAACAACGTGCAACCTGGCCAGAGAACCAAACCCTATTTAAACTAAGAAAATATTTAAAAAATATTTAAAAAAAAAATTGTGAAAGTACTTGATGGTAGTCCGCCAGACTATGCAAACAACCACGTTTAACAAACAATCACGGACAATACAGCAGGTAAGGACTAAAAAATAAAAACAATGGACTAAAAACAGACCTTTTTCCGGTTCAACTCATATGTTACACAATAAGTAGACCTAGTCCCGGCTCCGGTTTCGGGAAGATCAAATTGCCACAGAAGTTAGCAAACACACCCCGGGATTAATGAAAACACAACCCCACTAACTATCGGGGCGTACCCGAAGCCCCTTTAAGGTTACTTATATATTTTTATACTTTTTTTCTTTAGATAGGACACAATCGATGGCAAATACTAGCCCTCATAGAACGGGCAACATGAACCAGACAACGGAAAACGTGGGACACACCTGATGACAAATAAATTACACTTCAACACACACAAGCACTCCAGCACTACAGCTGCTGTCATAAACTCTAATGGAAAAAAAAGAGAATTAGATTTGCAAACAAAATGCAAAACCCCGAGACATGTGCCTTACCGGGAAAACCGGAGTGTACCACTCCGGAACAACGTTTTATATCCGCTTCCGTCCGGGCATTACTCGCGCATGCGCAATGTCCTACATGCAAGTCCCTAAAAAAATGTTTTTAACAACTTTTCCGGGAGAAAAACCACCACCCCAGGCCGAAACACTCAGTAAAAAAGCATGCGTAATTGATTTCCTCCGAGGATTCCGGAATTCTTCAGTCGAAGACACGTCTTGCTTCTAAGACTTCAGCCAAAGGTATGGCGCGCTGTGTCGTCACACTGAGGCTCGAACAAACAGCGCTCTAGGTGTTGGTCAACCCCCCCCCCCCCCCCCACAAGAAACGCAACTCGGGAATTTCCCCCTATATATTGCATGAATAATACTAGTATACTGCTGTTAATGGTACATGGCTACAATAGACCTTTCCTTTCGTTAAAAAAAGACTAAATTAAGTGACAAATACTCCCGAAGTGACCTTTGACCTCAAGTATGACCTTGACCTTGGAGCCACGGACTTGGGTTTTGTGCGCGAAACGTCGTTTGGTTGTGGTGATTACTTGTACCAAGTTATTTGAAAATCCGTCCAGGCATGCAAAAGTTATTGACCGGACACGATTTAACCTTTGACCTCTAAGTGTGACCTTGATCCTTGGGGCCACAGACCTGGATTTTGTGCTCGGCACATCGTCTTGTGCCAAGTTATTTGAAAATCCGTCCATGAATGCCAGAAACGTCTATTGACCGGACACGATTTGACTTTTGACCTCCAAGTGTGACCTTGACCTTGAAGACCTGGGTTTTGCGCGCGACACATCGTCTTGTTAAGGTGATCATTTGTGCCAAGTTATTTAAAAATCCCTGCAGGGGTTGTGACGTTACGGTCCGTTCACGAAAATGCGTACCTGTTTTTGGCCTATGAACTGCAAGTGTGACCTTGACCTTTAAGGTACGGACCTGGGTATTGCGCGCGACACATTCTCTTGTTATGGTGATCACTTGTGCCAAGTTAATTAAAAATCCATGCAGGGGTTTAGAAGGTACAGTCCGGACACGAACTGCGGACTGACGGACGGACGTACGGACTGACGGGCGGACAGATGGTGCGATTACTAATAAAAACACAAAGCATCCCTTCAAAGTTTTTTTATTGATAGAATACGCATTTGGCTCAAGCAAGTGTGCAAACTTAGGATGTATCATTTTTCAAGCTCTTTACATTAAACACAGCACTGAATTATCTTAAATGTTCAAAGCGGAACTTCAATATTTATGAATTTCGCGTTACAAATTGTACTATAATTAAACAGTATACAACAACACAGTTTCGTCGTTTCTCTAACTAGTTTTGACAAAATATCTTAATTTCTCTGGAATATTACGTGGAATTAAGTGTGCACTTTATAAATTATATAACGGAAATTTCCCAGTTGCGTTTCTTTTTTCCTTTAGTTTACATTTTTATTTATTCTATCAGGATTCTTAGGTCTTACTCTTCACACATGACCAGAACGTCAATAGTTTTGTTTATCGAAGGCGCTACAGACTATCAATCTTCAATTTTCAATTTTCCTTGTATTTGTTACGTGACAAATGCTGACGTAGAAGTGACATGGCTACAGTGAATAAACAAACACAATACTTCAATTATATATCATTATAGATGATAATTGACATCCTATAAGCTACCTGATCTGATTAAAACCATAGGCACAGTACGGTGAGGCTGTTATATTCCTTCTGCAAACGTGAACAATAACTTAATATGTTCATCATTATAATGTTTTTCCGCCTGCGAGTCGTCAGACTAAAATAGAAAAAGAGGTCCAAATAGACTGAGACGCTCACCCAGTTGTTCGTGTCGATAAGACGTTTTAGTTATTTAGTTTAAAAGAAAACTATTTGTCGCAGGGTTTCTTAGTTTATTCTATCCTTTAGCTCATCAATGTCCAAATTACAGGTGCCGAATCATTATAGTGACATCAACATTATTAATAAAACAATTGCGATTAAACAATGGATACAATATACATATAAAAAACTGTTTCTAAGTTGCTCGTTCATTTCATCTTTCCTTTCATCTCCCTCCGAGGTTCGTGTACCAATATCACTTTATATAATGTGTTAACATGACCGGCCAGAAGTTAGCATGATATTCGATATTCGACATTCGCTATTCAAGTTGAATATCGAATGTCGAATATCGAATATCATGCTACTTGAATATCGATGTCGAATATCGAATATCATGCTACTTGAATATCGAATGTCGAATATCGAATATCATGCTACTTGAATATCGAATGTCGAATATCGAATATCATGCTACTTGAATATCGAATGTCGAATATCGAATATCATGCTAACTTCAGCTCGCCGTTAACATGACATTAAAGCCCACTTCATTTCATTGGGAACAAACAAATCAGAGAAGAAAACTGTTTTAGATATATGTGGCTTTAAACTAAAATACCTCTTAACATGGTGCTAGAGGGTGTGAGAAGTGTTACACATTATATTATCTCTCATGAACAGATTCAATAAAACCGAGTCTGCTACTTTTCAATCGTGTTTGTGTTTGTTACTTTCAAGGGATCCCCCTTTTAGTACTTATTACAAGATAAATCCATAAAATAACTGTATTCATGTGGATGGACAATTGTTCAATATAGTCAAGTCGTTGTACAGGTTAGAAACGAGCGTCTCTGTGGCCGAATGGTTAACGACGTTGCGTTGTAAACCTTCACCTCCCACCGCTGAGGATTCGAATCCCACTTTGAGCTCGAATTGTAAGTGAGGTAGTGTCGATTCTTACGCATGTATACATGGAGGTATACAGTACTGGTTCTTCCCAGGAAAAGTAGATGGTCTGCTTCCACCACAAACAAATCGACCGTCATATATAACCTACCATGTGTTGAAAATGACGTAAAACACTATACAAACAAACAAATCAGATTTGAAACGTAAGTGGTAAATATGTCCGCTGACAACCGCTGACTAGGGAGCGCAGAGTTTAACACGTTTCCTATATATTTACGAAGGCAGTACCAGTTTTCCCCAAGCGGCTGAACTTCATGAATTCTAAATATTACGAAGAGTAAGGGATTTAAAATGTTAGGGCAATTTCACAGTCGTCAAGGTGAGCTAAAAACAATACAACATATTTAGCATATATAAGTTTAAGGGAAACGCAATAAACAGTAATCGAAGTCCATCCACAAAGCAGTCTTATTGTGCAATGGAGTACTATCAGCGAACGATTCGAAACAACAAATTGTTATTTTCATACAGTAAATCTTCACGCGTTTATTGAAATTCTAGAAGGGTGAGAACACTCAAAAATACAAAAATACAACTTGTCCGCATGAATTAAAACACACATACAGATGATCTAAAAGAGAGTGTTAGTTGATGTGTAGAATTTAACAGACATGCTCTACAATGGATTTCAATATAAGCAACGGAACTACAAACCCAAATTTAACATCATTGATTTTCCAAATAAATCCAGGGTCGCAGGTAATAAACTTTATCATAAGCGCTCTGACAATTTTGATCAACGGAGTGGTCATTGTATGTCTACACACGTATAAGCGTCTATTCACGGAGGTTTTATGGTTCCAACTGCTATCTTTGAGCATAAGCGATCTTGTTACTGGAATCTCACCTGGATTACTTACTGGACTCTTTAAGTTCAATTTCATCAATTTAAATACAAAAGCATGTGCATCAGTTATAGTTGTTTTCCATGTTGCACAGATTGCGACTGTTTTGAATTTGTGCCAGCTGTCTTTTAGACGGTTATATGTTATACAGAGAAAACTGAATCTTCAAAATAGTAAAAAAGCAGCTTGGCATGTGGTGGCTTTCGTCCTATGTTCTTGGTGTATTGGCGGCTTGATGGTTATGCCTACATTGTTCCTTGTACGAACGGAAGACACCGTGAACGGATGCATATCGCCTGATTTGTTTAACAACGGGGACACTTTCAAAATGGTTATTGCTACATCAGTTATTTTCCATTGTATGCCCGTGACCGTTCTGAACGTCTTTTACATATATGCGATATACATCATTCAAAAGAGTATAAGGCAAATCGCATCGATCAGCGGTTCTCAAACGGAACAAGAAGGTACGGCCGCATCGATTAACGAAGAAGCTGGCACCAATCAACGTCAACGGTCAAATTCAATAGTTCAAAGACGTGCATTTAAACATCTCGGTGTTGCTTTGCTGGTCACTAATGCCACCACGTGGCCTTATTTGATTGTCTCCCTTTGTATGACAGTCGGAGTATTGCCGCTGGATCCCGAAAGGGTCCCTTTAATTGATGTGCACATTTTGACCCTCAATTCGTTAATCAACCCGATTGTTCACGTTATTCACGTGAGAGAACTTCGACAAGCTTTGAAACAGACGTTTGGCTATTGTTTAGAGAGATCACAGGACGTTGATGAATAGATCGCAACCAAACCATGCGTGTTAAATGTACGTTTGGCTAGTCTTTAGAGTGATCACAGGACGTTGACGAATATATCGCAACCAAACCATGCGTGTTTAATGTACGTTTGGCTAGTCTTTAGAGTGATCACAGGACGTTGACGATAGATCGCAACCACACCATGCGTGTTAAATGTACGTTTGGCCATTCTTTAGAGTTATCACAGGACGTTGACGAATAGATCGCAACCAAACCATGCGTGTTAAATGTACGTTTGTCTATTGTTTAGAGAGATCACAGGACGTTGATGAATAGATCGCAACCAAACCATGCGGGTTAAATGTACGTTTGTCTATTGTTTAGAGAGATCACAGGACGTTGATGAATAGATCGCAACCAAACCATGCGGGTTAAATGTACGTTTGTCTATTGTTTAGAGAGATCACAGGACGTTGAAGAATAGATCGCAACCAAACCTGCGTGTTAAATGTACGTTTGTCTATTGTTTAGAGTGATCACAGGACGTTGACGAATAGATCGCAACCAAACCATGCGGGTTAAATGTACGTTTGTCTATTGTTTAGAGAGATCACAGGACGTTGATGAATAGATCGCAACCAAACCATGCGGGTTAAATGTACGTTTGTCTATTGTTTAGAGAGATCACAGGACGTTGATGAATAGATCGCAACCAAACCATGCGTGTTAAATGTACGTTTGTCTATTGTTTAGAGAGATCACAGGACATTGACGATAGATCGCAACCACACCATGCGTGTTAAATGTACGTTTGTCTATTGTTTAGAGAGATCACAGGACGTTGATGAATAGATCGCAACCAAACCATGCGGGTTAAATGTACGTTTGTCTATTGTTTAGAGAGATCACAGGACGTTGATGAATAGATCGCAACCAAACCATGCGTGTTAAATGTACGTTTGTCTATTGTTTAGAGTGATCACAGGACGTTGACGAATAGATCGCAACCACACCATGCGTGTTAAATGTACGTTTGGCTAGTCTTTAGAGTGATCACAGGACGTTGATGAATAGATCGCAACCAAACCATGCGTGTTAAATGTACGTTTGGCTAGTCTTTAGAGTGATCACAGGACGTTGACGAATAGATCGCAACCAAACCATGCGTGTTAAATGTACGTTTGGCTAGTCTTTAGAGTGATCACAGGACATTGACGATAGATCGCAACCAAACCATGCGTGTTAAATGTACGTTTGTCTATTGTTTAGAGAGATCACAGGACGTTGACGAATTGATCGCAACCAAACCATGCGTGTTAAATGTACGTTTGGCTAGTCTTTAGAGTGATCACAGGACATTGACGATAGATCGCAACCAAACCATGCGTGTTAAATGTACGTTTGGCTAGTCTTTAGAGTTATCACAGGACGTTGACGAATAGATCGCAACCAAACCATGCGTGTTAAATGTACGTTTGTCTATTGTTTAGAGAGATCACAGGACGTTGAAGAATAGATCGCAACCACACCATGCGTGTTAAATGTACGTTTGTCTATTGTTTAGAGAGATCACAGGACGTTGACGAATAGATCGCAACCAAACCATGCGTGTTAAATTTACGTTTGGCTAGTCTTTAGAGTGATCACAGGACATTGACGATAGATCGCAACCAAACCATGCGTGTTAAATGTACGTTTGGCTAGTCTTTAGAGTTATCACAGGACGTTGACGAATAGATCGCAACCAAACCATGCGTGTTAAATGTACGTTTGGCTAGTCTTTAGAGTTATCACAGGACGTTGATGAATAGATCGCAACCAAACCATGCGTGTTAAATGTACGTTTGTCTATTGTTTAGAGAGATCACAGGACGTTGAAGAATAGATCGCAACCACACCATGCGTGTTAAATGTACGTTTGTCTATTGTTTAGAGAGATCACAGGACGTTGATGAATAGATCGCAACCACACCATGCGTGTTAAATGTACGTTTGGCTATTGTTTAGAGAGATCACAGGACGTTGAAGAATAGATCGCAACCAAACCATGCGTGTTAAATGTACGTTTGTCTATTGTTTAGAGAGATCACAGGACGTTGACGAATAGATCGCAACCACACCATGCGTGTTAAATGTACGTTTGTCTATTGTTTAGAGTGATCACAGGACGTTGAAGAATAGATCGCAACCAAACCATGCGTGTTAAATGTACGTTTGTCTATTGTTTAGAGTGATCACAGGACGTTGAAGAATAGATCGCAACCAAACCATGCTTGTTAAATGTACGTTTGGCTATTGTTTAGAGAGATCACAGGACGTTGAAGAATAGATCGCAACCAAACCATGCGTGTTAAATGTACGTTTGTCTATTGTTTAGAGAGATCACAGGACGTTGACGAATAGATCGCAACCACACCATGCGTGTATAATGTACGTTTGTCTATTGTTTAGAGAGATCACAGGACGTTGATGAATAGATCGCAACCAAACCATGCGTGTTAAATGTACGTTTGGCTAGTCTTTAGAGTGATCACAGGACATTGACGATAGATCGCAACCAAACCATGCGTGTTAAATGTACGTTTGTCTATTGTTTAGAGAGATCACAGGACGTTGACGAATAGATCGCAACCAAACCATGCGTGTTAAATGTACGTTTGGCTAGTCTTTAGAGTGATCACAGGACATTGACGATAGATCGCAACCAAACCATGCGTGTTAAATGTACGTTTGGCTAGTCTTTAGAGTGATCACAGGACATTGACGATAGATCGCAACCAAACCATGCGTGTTAAATGTACGTTTGGCTAGTCTTTAGAGAGATCACAGGACGTTGACGAATAGATCGCAACCAAACCATGCGTGTTAAATGTACGTTTGTCTAGTCTTTAGAGTGATCACAGGACATTGACGATAGATCGCAACCAAACCATGCGTGTTAAATGTACGTTTGGCTAGTCTTCAGAGTTATCACAGGACGTTGACGAATAGATCGCAACCAAACCATGCGTGTTAAATGTACGTTTGGCTAGTCTTTAGAGTGATCACAGGACATTGACGATAGATCGCAACCAAACCATGCGTGTTAAATGTACGTTTGGCTAGTCTTTAAAGAGATCACAGGACGTTGACGAATAGATCGCAACCAAACCATGCGTGTTAAATGTACGTTTGGCTAGTCTTTAGAGTGATCACAGGACATTGACGATAGATCGCAACCAAACCATGCGTGTTAAATGTACGTTTGTCTATTGTTTAGAGAGATCACAGGACGTTGAAGAATAGATAGCAACCACACCATGCGTGTTAAATGTACGTTTGTCTATTGTTTATAGAGATCACAGGACGTTGACGAATAGATCGCAACCAAACCATGCGTGTTAAATGTACGTTTGGCCATTCTTTAGAGTGATCACAGGACGTAGACGAATAGATCGCAACCAAACCGTGCGTGTTAAATGTACGTTTGGCTAGTCTTTAGAGTGATCACAGGACGTTGACGATAGATCGCAACCAAACCATGCGTGTTAAATGTACGTTTGGCCATTCTTTAGAGTGATCACAGGACGTTGACGAATAGATCGCAACCAAACCATGCGTGTTAAATGTACGTTTGGCTAGTCTTTAGAGTGATCACAGGACGTTGACGATAGATCGCAACCAAACCATGCGTGTTAAATGTACGTTTGGCCATTCTTTAGAGTGATCACAGGACGTTGACGAATAGATCGCAACCAAACCATGCGTGTTAAATGTACGTTTGGCCATTCTTTAGAGTGACCACAGGACGTTGATGAATAGATCGCAACCAAACCATGCGTGTTAAATGTACGTTTGGCTAGTCTTTAGAGTGATCACAGGACGTTGACGATAGATCGCAACCAAACCATGCGTGTTAAATGTACGTTTGGCCATTCTTTAGAGTGATCACAGGACGTTGATGAATAGATCGCAACCAAACCATGCGTGTTAAATGTACGTTTGGCCATTCTTTAGAGTGATCACAGGACGTAGACGAATAGATCGCAACCAAACCATGCGTGTTAAATGTACGTTTGGCTAGTCTTTAGAGTGATCACAGGACGTTGACGATAGATCGCAACCAAACCGTGCGTGTTAAATGTACGTTTGGCTAGTCTTTAGAGTGATCACAAGACGTTGACGATAGATCGCAACCAAACCGTGCGGGTTAAATGTTACACAAGGCAAAAATGTATAGCAAGCAAAACATGTCACCTACCGGTTTGGATCTAAAGGTAAAAATCAAGTATAGAAAAAAACGTCCAAGTTTTAAGTGTGACCTTGACCTTGAAGGAAGGCGCTTTATTTAGTCGCGGCGGCGAAAATGTGTGTATAATAGAACCCAATGATAAATTAAGAATGTATAGCACGGACACGAAATATTGTAATATATTTCAAAGTATGTATTTTAAGTGAACTTGACCTTGAATCATATGTCTTAGGTCCCGACAAATTGTCTCATGGTGGTGAATATTTTGTATTCTGTTATCGGAATCCAATGATAAAGAACTTAGAGCCTGCACAAGACATTTTTAACAATACCTTTCAAAGTATGTTTGTGACCTTGACCTTAAAGGTATGGAAATGGCTCTTAGTCGCGACTAATCTTATGGTGGTTGACAGTTGTATGTTAAATTATCGGATTCCAATGACAGATACATAAGTGATAAAACGGACCCGAAATGCTAAACAAAAACGTTCATTAACCTTCACAGAATATGTGTGACCTTGACCTTGAAGGTAAGGACATGTCTCTTAGTCGCGACAGCTGTATCGCATGGTGGTGAACATTCGTGTGTAATAATTTTGCAATCCAATGATATATCTAAAAGATATAGACAGCGAACTTTTAAGCAATGACCTTCAAAGTATATGTGTGATCTTGACCTTGAAGGTAGAGACCTTGTTTGAGTTGCGACACATCGTCTCATGGTGGTGAACAGTTTTTCTATAATTTTCTTGGAATTCAATGATGATTAAAAGTTATAGCCAAGACACAAAATGCAACGCAAGATCAATAACTCTGAAGAGCATTTCTCCTTTTACACTTCTGGTGTTAATAAATTGCATATTTCACACGTTCTACGAAAACATGAATTATTTAACAATAAACATATTTACAGCAAAGCAAATGTTAATTGCCTTGTACATAGAGAATATTATGTCACTGCCTTTAACTATCTTCTTGAACGTTGATTAGGCGAGGCTTAGAAATCAAAGAATGGCGAGGCTCTGGCAGAGCCATTCGTTGTTTTCGTGACGAGCCTAATAAATTTGATAGTAAAAGGCACTGACATAATATTCTATTTATCATGTAGCTGATCCACATTTTCTTTATCAATTACTATTTCGCAGAATGTTATGCTTTTCGAGGACGCCGTCACGTTTTTGTTGTTTGTTTGTTTGTTTTATGACGTCAGATAACGTTACGTACATGACGTCAGATAGCCTTACGTTACGTACAATAAACGCCGAGGGATTCAGCATTGATTAAGAAATAATAAATACATACCTGTGTTTTATCTGTGAATAAGTATTAGTTAGAGGCTATGAAAAGAAATTTTAACAATTAAGAAACCCTAAGGAAAGGAGCGCAACGACTGACCGGGGTTTCTTAATTGTTAAAATTTCACTTCTTAGCCTCTAACTGACTTAGTGTTTGCCCTACTTTTTCCCCCGCGCTTCTACGAAACCACGCCTCTTAACACGTTCGCGCTTCTACTAAATCGCCTCCTTGTATCCAAACAAGCGCGTGCCATTTAGTAAGCGTAAATGGTTAAAATTGGTGATCGTCAGAAATTTACATGAATAAGTTCGCCATTATTTTAAAATTACTCACCGTCTGATTGGAGGAAAAAGTAGGGCAAACACTCAGATACAGTTAGGAGTTCAGATGTGAAGTAATTAAATCACGAGTGCGAAAGAACGAGTGATTTAATTTACTCGCATCTGAACGACTAACTGTATTTTATTCACCGATAAAATACAGGTACGTATTTATTATTTCGATTCTAACACAACAATAACACCATTGTTTACGCTTTTGTGGGGGCACTATATATTATCTCGGAGGTCAAGGTAATCAGGCTGCTATGTTTACCGGCTGTTCCATTGGGCGTCCCCGTATGCAAAGTTCTATCTATCTATCTTAAGTTTTTGTTTTGGCACGCCTTGTTGCACTAGGCATTTTGGCGTGCTTTTCTTATGTTGATTATACATTCTATATTTCGTAATTATTTTATACATAGGGGATTTATTTATTCATTCGTATTCGTTACTAGGCGGCAAGAGCTAAGCAGACGTAAGTATTGTCTATGGCGGATTACTGTATGTATATTTACTATAGTTGTTTCTATTATATTAGGCCAGGGACACCAATAAGCTTCGTAGGTATATTACTTATTAAATTGCTGTCAACAATTGTCACCAAACAATGAATTTTGATGTCCGCTATGTATAATGAACTAAAGTCGGAATTGTGGCGAGCGAGCTATTATAATAAAATATATCCCACATCTCTAGAAGTTTAAAAATATTCGGTGTGTTATTTACATATATACATTGTCCATGTTATGTCTGATCGTTGCTCCCGTTGTATAATTAATGTTTCTCAATAAAATATATCATATTTATTAAAAATAATAAAAAATAATAAAAATACCCAATGCCGTTTGTCGGGCACAACTCTTCAGCATTCAAGTCCTCTCTCTATGAGAGAGACCTTGGTCTGAGGAGGGTTGCTCGTCCACAAAAAACCACGAGGAGGTCACACTGGGGAGGGCAACGGTCAAAGGAATACATAGACATTATGTGAGATATTGGAGCGAAACATAATACTGACTATAATATCTGTTATAGTCAGCGGTTATTGGAGGCAACACTAGCTGTAGATAATTATTGAGATTGAGTAAATTTCACGGTGCATTTTTCTACATGCACACCGGCTGTCAAGATTTTAACAGAGAGGTATGATGTTTTTTGAGCTTACAGTTAAAAACTTAATTTCCTTGAAATTAGACTCGCAGGATCTATGATTTTGTAATAATCCTGTTGCTCGTGATTTTAGCTTCGATTAGGTCGTATTCGTTTCAATTTATTCATACAGATGTTCACGTTGTGGCAGGATGCAAATAACGTTTTCTATTTTCCTTTGTTTGACGGCCATTTCCGATTCTCGTCAGACCAACTTTTTCTTTCAATTTTATTAACATAAGCTTTATTTCGTCTCTTCCTTTGTTTATGTCCTGTGAGATTCCCTTTCTCATTGATATTTACTTTAAATAAACGTTCTCATAAATCATTTAATTAATATTGCCGAAATGTGGAGTGAGTCATATTTCCCCACGCTGTTAATTCCCACGCTAAGTGGGTCAATCAGCTGTTTCGATATATATGCTAAATTAGAACAATGTGGTTGTGTTGCGACTCGCTAGACTACTTTTTAACTGAATATGTTTAGGACTGTTGCCAGTGTAACGCTTGTTGGGTGTGTTTAAAGAACAAGACGTCTGTAATAGTGAATCTTTATGTAGTGATGATCGTATGCGAACTGATTTCAATCTCTTCCAAAATACTACAGGCAGTGTGCCTTGCCCTCTGGGGGTTATATATCAGTCAATGGAAATATACTGGCTGGCTAGAGGAATCTAAAGTGTATATCATATCTAAATGCTACAGCATCTTTCTGTGTCTCGGTGCGTTTCGACTGAGGGAGTTTTTGGGTGTTGGGAATAATAATAATAGTGGGGTAATAATAATAATTAAATAAATATAATATTAATAATATATATATAATAATGCTAATAATATTAAAAAAAAATAAAAAAAAATTAATAAAATAAAAATAAACAGACTAGATCTACATGAAGTCTGCACAATCAGTTATTATATTAAGTTGGTATTACTATTTAGGATTTTATTTTCATTTGTCCTCCATCTGTACTCATTTGTGCTAGGTTTATACATTGTACGCCTCTTTTTTGTTTTCATAATCACACTGGATAATGAGTCGTGGAAAGCGAGCCGAACAGTTCGATGGTTAGTTCTCTGCCGGTAACGTGGTTGATGATCCCACCTGGAAAAGTCAGTGGTTGCCTCCCAGCAGATCCAAAGGGTGTACGTTCAGCTATTCAGTGACGTCACATATCGTTGAGTGACTCGATTGGTTGCAGAAAAGGCCGTACACAAGACGTTCGTCAGATAGAGGAACAGATCACAGCCTCCGGGAAACAGGACTCATTTTTATACGCTTTATAATTCTGTTGTCGTAGATAATGCAAAAATCACAAAAAAAAAAAAAAAAAAAAAAAAAAAAAATTATCATATTTTTTTTTTCACCAGGCGTATGCAAATTGCAAGTTCGTTGTAGATATGGTGGCGGTAGATTGTTTGTTACTGCAAACAGTTCACACTAGGAAATTGAAAATGGTATCAAAATAAAAACAATATCCTGTTTGTAATGACAGTAGTTAGACTACATTTTCAACTCAAATTTATTCAATTTGCAAAAACAATGGCAATCGAGAGGCAATTAAAACTGTAAATAACAGTGAGTCACATTAGAAAAATATTATTATTCGACTCAAGGCAGAGCTAAATATAATTGTTGTCATTCTGCGGATGATGTCCATAGCTACTGCACTTATTATTTAATAACTATTATGAAAACCATTTATAGAGGAATAATCTGTTGGAAACCATCTACTCGATGGAGAAATGTCTATTACGCCATAATGTTCGCCTACTGTTATCATTATCGTTGTTGTGCACTATGTTTTCAGCTCCTGCTGCTATTATTTAACTCCAAGGCTGTTGGTGTAATCGTGTTTTATGATGCTAACCATGTATTTGGAGTGTTTAGGCAATATGTTTTCTTACTGCGGATAAGTATATCTCAACAGTTTGTTGATATCAGCTAATTTTCACTTGCTGCCGTTGACTGTTGTTGCTAATAAAAGTTGTTGTTCTGACAATGGAGGCAATGCATATTCATGACCCAGAGCGGTAGGTTATGTCATACTGTCGGGGCGTCTATGATCGTGCGGAAGCATTGTCTTGGTTTTGGCATTATTTTTCATTTAAATTAATACTGTTTAACAGTTTAAAATCAATTCATGCCTCCTTTCTTCTAAATTGACTGTTTATAAAACATCCTAAGCTTTTCGTCTAGCGATCAGCTTTACAATTATTCAGTTTGCGTACAATAATGTCTTCATTACAGATTTTTATATACGAATGCTGTTGCTGCTGATGCTTAATTATGATTGGATCTCTATCACTTCTTTCAAGATTTATTTTGTTTCATTCTCTCGAACATTTTGCCCTATATTTCAGTTTGTGTAACCATAGAGTCCTCCAGTGTTGGTATTTTGTGTAACCATCGAGTTGTCTTAATACCAGTCAAAAGTTATGTCGGTATCGGATGCAATGTGTGGAACAGGTCATAGAGTCCTCCAGTGTTGGTATTGTATGTAAAGTTCCACTTTTTACTTGTTATACAAGAAAAACATTCGCTATATAGCAGCTTTGTGATTTTCGAAACTATGTCGTGTAGAGTTTGGGAATATCTCCCTACATTTGTTTAATACATTCATATTTAATGCATCGACAGTGCTTTATCAGTGGTGTCCATATTCAAAACATGGACAAAAGTTACATACTTATCATAATGCCTCAATTTAAGGGTATTCCATTTGATCATTGGTTTATTGTTGGGCCAATCCTTTTAGATCGATGAGGTTTCATTATCCTGCACCAGGTTGATGTTTTATTTATACTGCACCAGGTATTTTTGCAAGGGGTTCATTGAAGTTCAGTTATCTGTTTCTTTTCGGCCTGTCCCTAGTCAATACACAGCCCTTTAAACCAATTAGTGCAATGTCACCAACTTATAAAACCCTTCTGTGCTGTGTCGATTCAAAATAACAACTTCTCTGCAGGGTTCCACACTACAGAGTGTGTGTGTGTGTGTTTGTGTAACTCTGGGGTTTATAGTCAATAGTCATAGTCAAAGTTATATAAACTCCAAAAGGTATATTGCACAATAGAACCTGGGCAGGTTGCAAATTGTATTTTAATAACACATTTCCTCCAAGTTTTAGGTTGTCATACAAGAAGGTGATACATGAGATAAATGTCGTTCCAATAGTCAGCATCACATGACATCTTTCTGTATTAGTTAAAGGGAGTTTACACAGTTGTGTGGCTAACTTTTTTAATGCGGGCTAGTTTACTTGTAAAGGATACATGTTCTTCGTGTATTGCTGTCGGAGGGTTACATGGTTTAGCCTTTATGATTGATACACAAGTCTAAGAACCGATCGTAGGTTAAAGGTCAAAATGCAGTTAAAGACCTGTTCAGATTAGACATAAACTTGATTATCAAGGTGGCAAAAGTTATTACAATTGGGTAAATGTGCATATTATATACAGACAAATGTATATCAGTTGTTTGCTGACTGAAATGAAATAACAGTGGCACACGAAACAGGAGGAAAGGATACATGCTTCATCAGAAATCATTCAATGTTCAAGGTCTGAAATAGAATAACATGTACACTTTACACTTATATTATTTTTTATTTCTGCTGCTTATTTATGACAACTTCGAAACGTTTAACAATCAATTTGGGTTTGACGCCACACATTAAAGGTTACAATCTTCCTCAAGCCTTTACATACTGCATATTTTTCTGACATTTATTTATATTGTCAATGTCTGATGCATCAACTCATGTGATCCTTGGGAACTGGTTTAGAGAAATACCCATTAAAGGTTCTTAGAAAGCATGTTAGGCTTCTGACCGAGTTTTTGGAGTCAATTTATATAATGTGGTCGTTATTTGGTCTCCTATACTTTCTAGGCTTTCATGGCGTTAGCCTAACTACCCTTTTGCAAAAGAAAGGGCCAGAAAGTGACTAAACAGTTAAGCTGTTACGGCGATAATAGTTATTGGGGGGCTTTTTCTGCTACAAGAATACATTCAGGCTGATGATACCTGTCTTGAACCGGATGGTGTTCATTTCTCAAATATGGGGAACAACTTGTTTCTTAACCTGTTTCCGGCTGGATTTGAATGTTTCATTAAAAGTGGGCAGCGATAAGAAAATATATACTTTTTTGGCACCGTTTCTGTTTTGGGCATGGCGTTCGGATATTTTGCTTTTGATACGCACTCTTCGCTGCTGCCAAAATATTGTTTCCTCAATTTTTGGCGATGGATGGGAGCCTGGACACTCAATGATGCGCGTGTCCGCCGAAATTTTCACTAAAAGTAGGCAGTGATAAGGAAAATATATTCCTTTTTGGACCGGTTTTGTTTTGGGCGTGGCATTAGATACTTTGCTTTTGGTGGTCACTCTTCGCTGCTGCCAAAAAATGTTTCCCCTATTTTTGGCGGTGGATGGGAGCCTGAACACTCTAGGACTTGGAGTGTTTGGGCACCCATCCATATGACGGGCAGCAAAGGTGTGAAAGGAAGGACATATACGTTTCAGTTTAACTTTATTCAGCTCCTGTATACCCAGAGACTGAATTGTAATCTAAACATAAATTATATACAAATTTGCTGTCCGTACGAACTGCTAAAAAACATGTTAAATTGATTGAATTCGGTGCACTTGTAATTATGCTTGAATATCAACCGTGCTTTCAACACTTGCTTAAATGCTGATCAGAAAAGTTGCTTTCATAATGAACATTTAATTTGGTGCACATGTATTTATGTCCTTAATATTGTAATATTCAATTTGCTTTATTGCTTAATGCTTTCTGCTGTAAGGGCTTGCCATAATGGTCTTTTGTGCTTACCGGCAGCCCAATTGTTAAACATTCAATCCATGCCACGCCCAATATTTGCCAAATCTATTAAAGTTTAAAAAAAAATATTTTTATGTGTTGTTATTACAGTGCTCTCCAATAATACTGACTATAATATCTGTTATAGTCAGCGGTTATTGGAGGCAACACTAGCTGTAGATAATTATTGAGATTGAGTAAATTTCACGGTGCATTTTTCTACATGCACACCGGCTGTCAAGATTTTAACAGAGAGGTATGATGTTTTTTGAGCTTACAGTTAAAAACTTAATTTCCCTCCCTCCCGACCCACAGGATCATTGATTTAAATCGACACTAGTGTCATCACATTGTATAAGTACAAAAAGAGTATGATAATGGGCCTTTGGAAACGGCCGAGCACGACACATACGAAATATTGCAGTCTCGGATTGGTTGAGACTGTTCATGAGTGGGAGTGAGATATGCTAGCTACCGCTCACGTCCTCTAGCCCCGGGTTGAGCAGAACTTAATATTCATAAAATCAACCGCACAAAATTTTAACCATCCCGAAGATGGCATGCATATGGCGGTGGACATGGAGTTAGCCTTCTTTAATGTATTCCCCATGTCGTACGGCGTATGGTCCCAGTATCTAATAAAATGAAATGCCCCGAAGAGCGAAATAAACATTAGGGAATTTAGTTGGGAGCAGCGGTTATGGAGCCTACAAGTTCATTTAGACTTTTCGCTATTTGTCAAGACTTCTATTCAAAAGATACTTTTTTATGTTGCAATTAATATCGTTACAGTGTTTTATGTTGCAAGATCATGTTGCAGTGTTTTATGTTGCAAGATCATGTTGCTTTCTCTGAATTATATATTTCAGTTGATGTCTTCATCTGGATCCACTTACCTAGTCAACAATTACTGGCGTGGCATGGACATTACGTGCACTTATATACTTGCTGGAACTTTTGGACTATAACTAGTTGATGTGTTAAATGTTGTAGTGTTTAATTATCGGCGGCCAGCGAAGGTGTGAAAGGAAGGACATATACGTTTCAGTTTAACTTTATTCAGCTCCTGTATACCCAGAGACTGAATTGTAATCTAAACATAAATTATATACAAATTTGCTGTCCGTACGAATTGCTAAAAAACATTTTAAATTGATTGAATTCGGTGCACTTGTAATTATGCTTGAATATCAACCGTGCTTTCAACACTTGCTTAAATGCTTATCAGAAAAGTTGCTTTCATAATGAACATTTAATTTGGTGCACATGTATTTATGTCCTTAATATTGTAATATTCAATTTGCTTTATTGCTTAATGCTTTCTGCTGTAAGGGCTTGCCATAATGGTCTGTTGTGCTTACCGGCAGCCCAATTGTTAAACATTCAATCCATGCCACGCCCAATATTTGCCAAATCTATTAAAGTTTAAAAAAAAATATTTTTATGTGTTGTTATTACAGTGCTCTCCAATAATTTGTATATACAAGGGATAAATCACAAATTGAGTAATGTATCTAAATATTGAAGGTTATTGTATATGAACATAAGTAGATTCTGTCTGTAAAAACATGTCAGGTAATTCCTATCAAAGGTCAACTAGACATTATATAAATAAGAGTATGAGATTGGTCTGGACCGTTGTGCCTGCGTTGTCATCTGACTCAAAAATCGCCCCAACGCGTCCACCGGATCAGTCCCATATCATAACTGTATTAATTAAGTAGTTTATAATAATCATATGAAGAATAACGTACGTCTCTGTGTTGACTACCACCCAGAGAGCCAGTACAACGACCGTCTAAGAAGGTGGCAGTCAGTACTGAGTATGATCCAAATTTAGTCTACTATATAAGTAGACTATGTTATTCATACGAAGTTTATATATTATGTTGTTACTCTAATAGAAAGGGTTTACAATTTGGTACAATTATACTGAACGAACGAATTTAAATCAAACCAGCAGACAAAACATACAAGCTAATCCACTGGGCCGTTCAATATTATAGTTTTAGTCTAAATCTAAAGGTTTATGCACTTATATTACTATTAGGATAGGGACCATGTCAGTTAAATCCTATCAATAGTCAGCTAAACATGTATATTAATCACTTCCTTGGCGCCGTGAGGTAGGACAGTCCCCACACTCACTTAGTCGTGGCGCATTATATAAATAAGAGTATGAGATTGGTCCTGGACCGTTGTGCCTGCGTTGTCATCAGACTCAAAAATCGCCCCAACGCGTCCACCGGATCAGTCCCATATCCTATCTGTATCAAGTGTTCAATTGTAACTCGGCCACTTATATAAGGGGGTTTGGGTGGTATATATTTAATCACAAGCAGATTAACTGTCTTTTTCTGATGATGATTATACACAGGATATTGCCATTACAACGTGAATATATATGAAAGTATGGACAATATAGTCATAAATGCGTAAATAAGTTAGATTTTTTTTTCGAAATGGGTGGCCTTAGCATAATCACTAAGGGCGCTGAAAGTCAATTGCCTATGTTTTTTCTGTGGGTCGAGTAGATTATTTAGATTAAAAGGTATAGCGCTTTGTTGTAATTTTAACTTTAACTCTTCCCTTTTTATATCGAGCTGACTGCATTCAAGTAAAAAATGTTCAGTGGTGTATGGGACACAACAGGAAGTACAATTTTTATCAAGATCTTTAATGATATGACTTCCTAAACTCGATGGTAATAAGTTGTATCCCATTCTGAGTCGTGTTATGGCTTTATTAAGGAGTTTATTATCAGAGAATAAGGCATGATTTCTGAAATTACAACTAAGTCTAGTAAACGTTTTAAATTTATTGGCTTGATTGGTTAAATAAGTGTTTAATTTTTCCTTTATTTTTTTACGAATGCCAGAATAAACTTCTGAAGGTCCGAAGGGAATATCCTTATCGATAGCAGGGTGATCTAGCCCTGCCTTGCAGGCAAGGTCGGCCTTTTCATTGCCTGCGATATTTACGTGGGCTGGACACCATTCCAAGTTAACTATGAGATTTAGGATATTACATTCATTGAGTAGAATTAAAATGTTAGAAATAAGGTCTGGTCTAGACTTACTTGTCCTATCTTTAATTGAAGTAAGGCTAGAGAGGGAATCCGAGAAGATAACTGATTTGGGAGGTTTATTTTGGATGATCCATTTAAGGGACTTGATTATTGCGATCAGCTCTGCAGTAAAAATAGAGAGTCCATCAGAAATTCTATTTATTTTAATAATATTTTTCGAGGGGATAACGAAGGCAGATGCCACACGCTCTGTGACAGGATCCTTAGATCCGTCAGTGTAAATGTTTATATAGGAACTATATTTATTGTCAATATGTTCATTAAAAACTTGTTTAATAAGTAAAGGGTTGTCTTGTTTTTTAATAATGTTTGTAATGGAGATATCAACTTTTGGTAGGGCTAGAGTTCTGAGCGTCACAATATGTTTAAATACACTGGTAATCACGTGACAAACAATTAAGGGTGCCCTCTGGTGACGATTTAGCGTGATCTGCGCATATTTTTGCGCAACGCGTATTTGGATGTTGTAAAAAGTGGAAATATGTTCAAAAATCATTAGTCATACATCCTTGATACTTAGTATACATGTTCATAATCATGAACCCCACACATTGATGTAGGTTCGATAATTATAGATTATTATATGTCAGTTTTCATATCAACCACTGTATCATCCCTGAGACCCTATATGTGCCCGAGGACTTTAGCCTCGAGATATAATTCCTACACATCTGATCTCTAAACTTTGGTAAATTGTGCGAAATACCAGGGTTACGGTTTGATTTATTAATAATAAATGTATATCGCACACTTTACCACAGTATTGAGATAATATGGGCAGGAATTATATCATGAGGGCTGAAAACACGACATGCTTCTGATTGACAAACTATTGTATATTGTGTGATATATCCCATTTATAGAGATAGATTATTTGGATTTGATATAACATTGTGTTAACGTTAATTTTAATTCTAACATGGCAGATGCTATTTTCAGTATACACAAGCAGATAAAGTATACCATACAAAATGAAGTGGGTGGGGTAATCAACATCTCTTTTAACGTATTTTGGTCATATTGTGTACATTATTTACTGATACACTGTTTGTAATTCAATTAGATGTGATGTTTGTATATCAGGTGTATGTATAAAAAAATAAACCAAAGCACATATTATCTTTTTCTGTAATAAAACGATGGGTCTTTAACATTTTTAATTGTTAACTCTTTTAGATGAACACCGACATATACTTTTTATCACATTTTTTGATAAACTTATAATTCTCTATTATATATACCGGTTTATTACAAATTTCTTCTTATTATTTCTATAAGTTTGTCTTGCCCAAAATTTGGCAAAAATGCAATTTTCTGTGATTTTTTTTTGTTTCATTAGAATGTGTGCTGCAATTACAAACTTCAAAGATTTCTCCTATTTTTATCATTTTAAGGGTTTTCTTACTTTTGTATTGATAACTGTTTAGCTTCCCATAACATTTTTTCATTTGCATCTTTTTTTTCTCTAAAATATTGAGTGATTTTCAAAGCTATACCCAATGTTCAGTTGCTTTTGAATTTAAAACCCCCCACTTTGGGCTTTGGGCTTTGTGGGTATATTAATAAAGATTAATATTGCTAAAACGTTAATCACCAACACATCATTATTTTCCCAGAAACTACCTAGTAATATGTTAGTCTTCATAAAAAACAGGGGAATTAAACATTCTTGTTATACTGATGTTCACCAGAGGGCACCCTTAAAAACATTATTAATTTACTTATCATGTTTGTAACTAACGCCTTAAAGAACTATTTGCAAATGATTTAAACTTTGAATCGGAATTGTAGTTCATATTGTCAAGGATTTGTTTATTGTACAAATCCTTGATATTGTTTAAGTGACCCTCTATGAAATCAGCTGACCCACTACAGAATAATAAAGGGTCGCCATATGACCGCTCTAATCCAATGAAATTCCTACGATTTTGTGCGAGGTGCAATAAACGTTGATTCTTATGCGTGGACAAAAGCGCGAATAAAATAGGCTAATCGCTAGTGGGCGAATTTCTGCCTAATAAATGGGTGACCAAATAAACTTTGCCTTATCAGGCACTGACTGATACAGCAAACTCAATGCGGAATTCCTCGGCATTTATAGTATATAAGGTTTTCTGACGTCATGAAGGGAAAATAATAACAATAGGACGGCGTCAACGTCTAACTTACATTGAAAACAAATGAAACTAGTCTATACAGAAAATGTGGATCTACATGATAAAAAGAATATTAGGTCTATGTCAGTGCATTTTACTATCAAATGTATTAGGTTTGGCACGAATTTTATTATTTTTGAAGGTTTGTTACCTACTATTTAAACAAAAATAATGAAACTTCAATTTTTTTTTAAATAAAACACACACACATAAACACAACAAAATAGCAACACTGTTAGTCTCAAAATACACAAACTTGGTTGAAATAATCAACCGATATGATTATGGCTCCCCTACACAAAGTGTGGTAGGGGAGCCATATTGTTTTTGTGCTTTCTGTCTGTCTGTCTGTCTGTCTGTCTGTCTGAAGGTCTGTCTGTGTCACAAACGATGTCCGATCAATAACTAGAGAATGGTTGGACCTAGGGTCCTCAAACTTGGAAGGATGGTTGGTCATGACAAGTAGATGACCCCTATTGATTTTGGGGTCACTAGGTCAAAGGTCAATGTTGCGGTGACATTGACTATCAAAACGATGTCTGATCAATAACTAGAGAATGGTTGCACCTAGGGTCCTCAAACTTGGAAGGATGGTTGGTCATGACAAGTAGATGACCCCTATTGATTTTGGGGTCACTAGGTCAAAGGTCAATGTTGCGGTGACATTGACTATCAAAACGATGTCCGATCAATAACTAGAGAATGGTTGCACCTAGGGTCCTCAAACTTGGAAGGATGGTTGGTCATGACAAGTAGATGACCCCTTAT
The DNA here is from genome assembly GCA_037043455.1 of Cyrtodaria siliqua. Taxonomy (NCBI): domain Eukaryota; kingdom Metazoa; phylum Mollusca; class Bivalvia; order Adapedonta; family Hiatellidae; genus Cyrtodaria; species Cyrtodaria siliqua. The sequence continues at coordinate 50,045 of JAWPHD010006644.1, read as the reverse complement.
GATTTTGGGATCACTAGGTCAAAGGTCAATGCTGCGGTGACATTGACTATCAAAACGATGTCCGATCAATAACTAGAGAATGGTTGCACCTAGGGTCCTCAAACTTGGAAGGATGGTTGGTCATGACAAGTAGATGACCCCTATTGATTTTGGGGTCACTAGGTCAAAGGTCAATGTTGCGGTGACATTGACTATCAAAACGATGTCCGATCAATAACAAGAGAATGGTTGCACCTAGGGTCCTCAAACTTGAAAGGATGGTTGGTCATGACAAGTAGATGACCCCTATTGATTTTTGGGTCACTAGGTCAAAGGTCAATGTTGCGGTGACATTGACTATCAAAACGATGTCCGATCAATAACTAGAGAATGGTTGGACCTAGGGTCCTCAAACTTGGAAGGATGGTTGGTCATGACAAGTAGATGACCCCTATTGATTTTGGGGTCACTAGGTCAAAGGTCAATGTTGCGGTGACATTGACTATCAAAACGATGTCCGATCAATAACTAGAGAATGGTTGCACCTAGGGTCCTCAAACTTGGAAGGATGGTTGGTCATGACAAGTAGATGACCCCTATTGATTTTGGGGTCACTAGGTCAAAGGTCAATGTTGCGGTGACATTGACTATCAAAACGATGTCCGATCAAAAACTAGAGAATGGTTGCACCTAGGGTCCTCAAACTTGGAAGGATGGTTGGTCATGACAAGTAGATGACCCCTATTGATTTTGGGGTCACTAGGTCAAAGGTCAAGGTTGCGGTGACATTGACTATCAAAACGATGTCCGATCAATAACTAGGGAATGGTTGGACCTACGGTCCTCAAACTTGGAAGGATGGTTGGTCATGACAAGTAGATGACCCCTATTGATTTTGGAGTCACTAGGTCAAGGCCGTAGGTCTGTCTGTGTCACAAACGATGTCCGATCAATAACTAGAGAATGGTTGGACCTACGGTCCTCAAACTTGGAAGGATGGTTGGTCATGACAAGTAGATGACCCCTATTTATTTTGGGGTCACTAGGTCAAAGGTCAAGGTCGCGGTGACCTTGACTATCAAAACGATGTCCGATCAGTATCTAAAGAACGGTTGGACCTAGGGTCCTCAAACTTGGAACGACGGTTAGTCATGACAAGTAGAGGGGTCACTAGGTCAAAGGTCAAGGTCGTAGTGACCTTGACTATTAATACGATGTCCGATCAATAACTAGAGAACGGTTGGACCTAGGGTCCTCAAACTTGGAAGGATGGTTGGTCATGACAAGTAGATGACCCTATTGATTTTGGGGTCAAAGGTCAAGGTTGCGGTGAAACGATGTCCAATCAATAACTAGAGAATGGTTGGACCTAGGGTCCTCAAACTTGGAAGGATGGTTGGTCATGACCAGTAGATGACCCTATTGATTTTGGGGTCACTAGGTCAAAGGTCAAGGTTGCGGTGAAACTAAGTCCGATCAATAACTAGAGAATGGTACAGTCACAGGGATATTGAATATCAAAACGATCTCAGATCAATAAAGAACAGTTGGACCTAGAGTCGTCAATTATGTCTGTTCGGGCGAGTGGGGGAGCCATACGTTTTTTTTGTCCCATGGACAATAACAATTTCTAGTTTACATTTGCTTTCAGATCACAAAGTAAATGGGAGATAATGCATCATAGGCTTATACTAATAAAGGCAACTTCTGCTTATTTCTCTTAATATAAATATATATAAGATCGTTCACGTATATCTTGTATACTTAATAGTTGTCAAATACTTTTTAACTTGTAACAAATCAGATGATCTTGAAACTCACCTATGAAATTATACAAATTGTTATTAACTGGAGAATATTGTGTGTATTTCATATATATGTTTATATGTATGTACTATTTGCATGTGAACTGTTGGGCGTAATGCCTTATGTTTGAATAAAAATATCTATCTATCTATATATATAACCATATTGCTACTACTTTGTTTCTGGCATAATATACATGGTGTGCGTTGATGTTGCTATCAACTGACAATATTATTTACAAAATGGCGTCGTGCAACTGTTCGCATTTCCCACTATATTACTACTTTATAAATCCAGAAGTGAGTAAGATCAAATTTTATAGAACTTGTTAAAAAATATCCTGCTCTACTACTACTACTATGACCACTACCACTGCCACTGCCAGTGTCACTGCCCCTACCACTGCCACTACCCCTACCCTACAACTGCCACTACCACTACCACTACCACTGCCACTGCCAGTGCCTCTGCCACTACAATTACCACTGTCACTGCCAGTGCCTCTGCCACTACAACTACCACTACCACTACCACTGCCACTGTCACTATCACTGCCACTGCCAGTGCCTCTACCACTACCACTACCACTACCACTACCAATACCACTACCAGTGCCTCTGCCACTACAACTACCACTGCCAATACCACTGCCACTACCACTGTCACTACCACTGCCACTGCCAGTGCCTCTACCACTACCACTACCACTACCACTACCACTGCCAGTGCCTTTGACACTAGAACTACCACTACCACTACCACTGCCACTGTCACTACCACTGCCACTGCCACTGCCACTGCCACTGCCACTGCCTTTGCCACTAGAACTACCACTACCACTGCCACTACCACTGCCACTACCACTGCCACTACCACTGTCACTACCACTGCCACTGCCAGTGCCTCTACCACTACCAATACCACTACCACTACCACTGCCAGTGCCTCTACCACTACAACTACCACTACCACTACCACTGCCACTGTCACTACCACTGCCACTGCCAGTGCCTCTACCACTACAACTACCACTTCCACTACCACTGCCAGTGCCTTTGCCACTAGAACTACCACTACCACTACCACTGCCACTGTCACTACCACTGCCACTGCCACTGCCACTGCCACTGCAACTACCACTACCACTACCACTACCACTGCCACTGCCACTGCCACTACCACTACCACTGCCACTACCACTGCCACTACCACTGCCACTGCCATTACCACTACCACTGCCACTGCCACTGCCACTGCCACTACCACTGCCACTGTCACTACCACTACCACTACCACTGCCAGTGCCTCTGTCACTACAACTACCACTGCCACTGCCAGTGCCTTTGCCACTAGAACTACCACTACCACTACCACTGCCACTGTCACTACCACTGCCACTGCCACTGCCACTGCCACTGCCACTGCAACTACCACTACCACTACCACTGCCACTGCCACTGCCACTGCCACTGCCACTGCCACTGCCACTGCCACGCCCACTGCCACTGCCACTGCCACTGCCACTGCCACTGCCACTACCACTACCACTGCCACTGCCACTGCCACTGCCACTGCCACTGCCACTGCCACTGCCACTGCCACTGCCACTGCCACTGCCACTGCCACTGCCACTGCCACTACCACTACCACTACCACGCCCACTACCACTACCACTGTCACTGCCACTGTCACTGCCACTACCACTGCCACTACCACTGCCACTGCCACTACCACTGCCACTCCCACTGCCACTGCCACTACCACTGCCACTGCCACTGCCACTGCCATTGCCACTGCCACTGCCACTACCACTACCACTGCCACTGCCACTACCACTGCCACTACCACTACCACTACCACTACCACTGCCACTGCCACTGCCACTACCACTACCACTACCACTGCCACTGCCACTGTCACTACCACTGCCACTGCCAGTGCCTCTACCACTACCACTACCACTACCACTACCAATACCACTACCAGTGCCTCTGCCACTACAACTACCACTGCCAATACCACTGCCACTACCACTGTCACTACCACTGCCACTGCCAGTGCCTCTACCACTACCACTACCAGTGCCTCTTCCATTACCACTACCACTACCACTACCACTGCCACTGCCACTACCACTACCACTACCACTACCACTGCCACTGCCACTGCCACTGCCACTACCACTACCACTGCCACTACCACTGCCACTGCCACTACCACTACCACTGCCACTACCACTACCACTGCCACTGCCACTACCACTGCCACTGCCACTGCCACTGCCACTACCACTACCACTACCACTACCACTACCACTACCACTGCCACTGCCAGTGTCTCTTCCATTACCACTACCACTGCCACTACCACTACCACTACCACTGCCACTGCCAGTGTCTCTTCCATTACCACTACCACTGCCACTACCACTACCACTACCACTGCCACTGCCACTACCACTACCACTACCACTACCACTGCCACCGCCACTTGCAATACGCAAGATCAATAACTCTGACGAGCATTTCTCCTTTTACACTTCTGGTGTTAATAAATTGCATATTTCACACGTTCTACGAAAACATGAATTATTTAACAATAAACATATTTACAGCGAAACAAATGTAAATTGCCTTGTACATAGAGAATATTATGTCACGCAGCCTTTATCTTGAACGTTGATTTAGCGAGGCTTAGAAATCAAAGAATGGCGAATATTCTTTGTTTTCGTGACGAGCCTAATAAACTTGATAGTAAAAGGCACTGACATAATATTCTATTTATCATGTAGCTGATCCACATTTTCTTTATCAATTATTATTACCTGATCTCCTAAATAAATGCTATATCGTCATTTCTTGCTAATTCACTAAGGAAAAGACTGTTCCCGGTGAAAACGAACTGTTACCGGGCTTTAGTTTCGACTGTTTCCCTCACGTGCTGGAATTTCGTTTGCGTGACGTCATGTTGCTTTTTTCACCATAGGTTCCCATTATAAAATAAATTTTCATTTTCACTGTTTATATGTATGTACTATTTGCATGTGAACTGTTGGGCGTAATGCCTTAGGTTTGAATAAAAACAATAAAAATATCTATCTATCTATATTATTGCTACTACTTTGTTTCTTGCATAATATACATGGTGTGCGTTGATGTTGCTATCAACTGACAATATTATTTCAAAATGGCGTCGTGCAACTGTTCGCATTTCCCACCATATTACTACTTTATTAATCCAGCCGTGAGTAAGATCATATTTTATAGAACTTGTTAAAAAAAATATCCTGCTCTACTACTACTACTTTGACCACTACCACTGCCACTGCCAGTGCCAGTGCCAGTGCCACTGCCAACACCAATACCCATACCACTGCCACTACCACTGCCACTGCTACTACCACTGCCACTGCCACTGCCACTACCACTACCACTGCCACAGCCACTGTCACTGCCACTACCACTGCCACTGCCACTACCACTGCCACTGCCACTACCACTGCCACTGCCACTACCACTACCACTACCACTACCACTACCACTACCACTGCCCCTACCACTACCACTGCCACTACCACTGCCACTGCCACTACCACTACCACTGCCACTGCCACTACCACTACCACTGCCAATACCCCTACCACTGCCACTACCACTGCCACTGCAACTACCACTACCACTACCACTACCACTACCACTACCACTACCACTGCCACTGCCACTGCCACTACCACTACCTCTACCACTACCACTGCCAATACCCCTACCACTGCCACTGCCACTGCCACTGCGACTACCACTACCACTGCCACTACCACTACCACTACCACTGCCACTACCACTACCACTGCCACTGCCAATACCCCTACCACTACCACTACCACTGCCAATACCCCTATCACTGACACTACCACTGCCACTACCAATACCCCTACCACTACCACTACCACTACCACTACCACTACCACTACCACTACCACTACCACTACCACTGCCACTGCAGCTACCACTACCAATACCCCTACCACTGCCACTACCACTACCCCTACCACTGCCACTGCCACTGCCACTACCACTACCAATACCCCTACCACTGCCACTACCAATACCCCTACCACTGCAACTACCACTACCACTACCACTGCCACTACCACTACCACTGTCACTACCAATACCTCTACCACTGCCACTACCACTACCCCTACCACTGCCATTACCACTGCCACTGCCACTACCACTACCAATACCCCTACCACTGCCACTACCAATACCACTACCACTGCCACTACCACTACCACTACCACTGTCACTACCACTACCACTGTCACTACCAATACCTCTACCACTGCCACTACCACTACCACTACCACTGCCACTGCCAATATCCCTACCACTACCACTACCACTCCCCCTACCACTGCCACTACCACTGCCACTGCCACTACCACTACCAATACCCCTACCACTGCCACTACCAATACCCCTTCCACTACCACTGCCACTGCCAATACCCCTACCACTACCACTACCACTACCACTACCACTACCACTGCCAATACCCCTACCACTGCCACTGCCACTGCCACTGCCACTACCCTACCACTGCCACTACCACTACCACTACCACTGTCACTACCACTACCACTGCCACTGCCAATACCCCTACCACTACCACTGCCACTGCCACTACCACTGCCACTGCCAATACCCCTACCACTGCCACTGCCACTACCACTACCACTACCACTACCACTACCACTTCCAATACCCCTATTCCTACCCCTACCACTACCACTACCCCTACCCCTACCACTACCCCTACCACTACCACTACCACTACCACTACCCCTACCAATACCCCTACCACTACCAATACCACTACCACTACCACTGCCACTACCACTGCCACTGCCAATACCCCTACCACTGCCACTGCCACTGCCACTGCCAATACCCCTACCACTACCCCTACCACTGCCACTACCACTGCCCCTACCACTACCACTACCCCTACCACTACCACCACCCCTACCACTGCCACTACCAATACCCCTACCACTGCCACTACCACTACCACTGCCACTGCCACTACCACTACCACTGCCACTGCCACTACCACTGCCACTGCCACTGCCACTGCCACTGCCACTGCCACTACCAATACCCCTACCACTGCCACTACCACTGCCACTGCCACTACCACTACCACTGCCACTGCCACTACCACTACCACTGCCACTACCAATACCCCAACCACTGCCACTAACACTGCCACTACCAATACCCCTACCCCTACCACTACCACTACCACTGTCAATACCCCTACCACTGCCACTGCCACTGCCACTACCACTGCCACTACCACTGCCACTTCCACTACCAATACCCCTACCACTACCACTACCACTAACACTGCCACTACCCCTACCACTGCCACTGCCAATACCCCTACCACTGCCACTACCAATACCCCTACCACTGCCACTACCACTGCCACTACCAATACCACTACCACTGCCACTGCCACTGCCACTACCACTACCCCTACCACTGCCACTACCAATACCCCTACCACTGCCACAACCAATACCCCTACCACTACCAATACCCCTACCACTGCCACTACCACTGCCACTGCCACTACCACTACCAATACCCCTACCACTGTCACTAACACTGCCACTACCAATACCCTACCCCTACCACTACCACTACCACTACCACTGTCAATACCCCTACCAATGCCACTGTCACTGCCACTACCACTACCACTGCCACTACCACTACCACTACCACTGCCAATACCCCTACAACTGCCACTGCCACTACCACTACCACCACCCCTACCACTGCCACTACCAATACTTCTACCACTGCCACTACCACTACCACTGCCACTACCATTGCCACTGCCACTACCACTACCACTGCCAATACCTCTACCACTGCCACTGTCACTACCACTACCACTACCACTGCCACTACCTCTACCACTACCACTACCACTGCCACTACCACCACCACTACCACTGCCACTACCACTACCCCTACCCCTACCACTGCCACTACCACTACCACTACCACAGCCACTACAACTACCACTGCCACTGCCACTACCACTGCCACTGCCACTACCAATACCACTACCACTGCCAATACCCCTACCACTACCACTACCACTGCCACTACCACTACCACTACCACTGCCAATACCAATACCACTACCACTGCCAATACCCCTACCACTACCACTACCACTGCCACTGCCACTACCAATACCACTACCACTGCCAATACCAATACCCCTACCACTGCCACTACCACTGCCACTGCCACTACCAATACCACTACCACTGCCAATACCCCTACCACTACCACTACCACTGCCACTGCCACTACCAATACCACTACCACTGCCAATACCAATACCCCTACCACTGCCACTACCACTGCCACTGCCACTACCACTACCACTGCCACTGCCACTACCAATACCCCTACCACTGCCACTACCAATACCCCTACCACTGCCACTACCACTGCCACTGCCACTACCAATACCACTACCACTGCCACTACCAATACCCCTACCACTGCCACTACCAATACCCCTACCACTGCCACTAACACTGCCACTACCACTACCCCTACCACTACCACTACCACTACCACTACCACTGCCAATACCCCTACCACTGCCACTGCCACTACCACTACCACTACCACTGCCACTACAACTACCAATACCCCTACCACTGCCACTACCACTACCAGTACCACTACCACTGCCACTACCCCTACCACTGCCACTGCCAATACCCCTACCACTGCAACTACCACTGCCACTACCAATACCCCTACCACTATCACTACCACTACCACTACCAGTACCACTACCACTGCCACTACCCCTACCACTGCCACTGCCAATACCCCTACCACTGCCACTACCAATACCCTACCACTGCCACTACCACTACCACTACCACTACCACTACCACTGCCACTGCCACTACCACTACCAATACCCCTACCACTGCCACTACCACTGCCACTACCAATACCACTACCACTGCCACTGCCACTGCCACTGCCACTACCAATACCCTACCACTGCCACTACCACTACCACTACCACTACCACTACCACTGCCACTACCACTACGACTACCACTACCACTGCCAATACCCCTACCACTGCCACTACCAATACTCCTACCACTGCCACTACCACTGCCACTACCACTGCCACTACCAATACCCCTACCACTATCACTACCACTACCACTGCCACTACCACTACCACTGCCACTACCAATACCCCTGCCACTGCCACTGCCACTACCACTACCACTACCACTGCCACTACCAATACCCCTGCCACTGCAACTACCACTGCCACTACCAATACCCCTACCACTATCACTACCACTACCACTGCCAATACCCCTACCACTGCCACTGCCACTACCACTACCACTGCCACAACCAATACCCCTACAACTACCAAAACCCCTACCACTGCCACTACCACTGCCACTACCAATTCCCCTACCACTATCACTACCACTACCACTGCCAATACCCCTACCACTGCCACTGCCACTACCACTACCACTGCCACAACCAATACCCCTACCACTGCCACTGCCACTACCACTACCACTACCACTACCAATACCCTACCACTGCCACTACAACTACCACTGCCACTACCAATACCACTACCACTACCACTGCCACTACCACTGCCACAACCAATACCACTACCACTATCACTACCACTACCACTGCCACTACCACTATCACTACCACTATCACTACCACTACCACTGCCACTACCACTATCACTACCACTATCACTACCACTACCACTGCCAATACCACTACCACTGCCACTACCAATACCACTACCACTATCACTACCACTACCACTGCCAATACCCCTACCACTGCCACTGCCACTGCCACTACCACTGCCACAACCAATACCCCTACCACTACCAATACCCCTACCACTGCCACTACCACTACCACTTCCTCTACCACTACCACTACTACTACCACTGCCACTACCACTACCACTGCCACTTCCAATACCCCTACCACTGCCACTACCACTGCAACTACCAATACCCCTACCACTATCACTACCACTACGACTGCCAATACCCCTACCACTGCCACTGCCACTACCACTACCACTACCACTGCCACAACCAATAACCCTACCACTACCACAACCCCTATCACTGCCACTACCACTGCCACTACCAATACCGCTACCACAGCCACTACCACTGCCACTACCACTGCAACTACCAATACCCCTACCACTATCACTACCACTACGACTGCCAATACCCCTACCACTGCCACTGCCACTACCACTACCACTACCACTGCCACAACCAATAACCCTACCACTACCACAACCCCTATCACTGCCACTACCACTGCCACTACCAATACCCCTACCACTACCACTACCACTGCCACTACCAATACCCTTACCACTGCCACTGTCACTACCACTACCACTGCCACTACCACTACCAATACCACTACCACTACCACTACCACTACCACTACCAATACCCCTACCACTGTCACTACCACTGCCACTACCACTACCAATACCACTGCCACTGCCACTAACACTGCCACTACCACTACCAATACCCCTACCACTGTCACTACCACTGCCACTACCACTACCACTACCACTGCCACTGCCAATATCACTGCCACTACCACTACCACTGCCACTGCCACTACCACTACCACTGCCACTACCACTACCACTGCCACTACCACTACCACTACCACTACCACTACCACTACCACTGCCACTGCCACTACCACTACCACTACCACTACCACTACCACTGCCACTGCCAATACCCCTACCACTGCCACTGCCTCTACCACTGCCACTACCACTACCACTACCACTGCCACTACCACTACCACTGCCACTGCCACTACCACTACCACTGCCACTACCACTACCACTGCCACTACCACTACCACTACCACTGCCACTACCACTACCACTGCCACTGCCACTACCACTACCACTACCACTACCACTGCCACTGCCAATACCCCTACCACTGCCACTGCCACTACCACTACCACTGCCACTACCACTACCACTGCCACTACCACTACCACTACCACTGCCACTACCACTACCACTGCCACTACCACTGCCACTACCACTGCCACTACCACTGCCACTACCACTACCACTGCCACTGCCACTACCACTGCCCCTACCACTGCCACTACCACTGCCACTACCAATACCCCTACCACTACCACTACCACTACCACTGCCAATACCCTTACCACTGCCACTGCCACTACCACTACCACTACCACTACCACTGCCACTGCCACTACCAATACCCCTACCACTGCCACTACCACTGCCAATACCCTTACCACTGCCACTGCCACTACCACTACCACTACCACTGACACTGCCACTACCAATACCCCTACCACTGCCACTACCACTGCCACTACCAATGCCCCTACCACTACCACTACCACTAATATTTTCTTTGTGAAACTTGAAGACTTGCTCGAATTATCCAGCAAAAAATACGGGTGTGACCAATTTGCTTTTTTTTGTAATATCAATAGTTTGAAGAGATGCCCTTGAATTTGTCCATTTCATTTACATTTTCAAATGTATCACTACCCAGTATTAGATTCTCAGATCTGGGCTCAGAAACATTCTGGCATATCCAAACCTGTATGATATCATTAACTTGTCCCATTCTTTTCACCTGCAACAAAAAAAAGAGAAAACATTTGCACATTCTAAGAAACAAACATGATTCGAATAACACAGATATTTTTTTTAAGCGCAAGAAAGTTTCTACCGGTGTGAGACCAGTCAGGTAGTACTTCCGGGGCGTAGGGTGCAAAAATAGTTCCTTGAAAAAATACAAAGTTTCTAGTTTGCATGTGCTTTGCTCAAGATTAGATTTTTATTTCATTGTTAAATCTTACCTGAGGTTAGAGTAGTATGTCTGTCATGAATAGTAAGTATTTTACTGTGTTTGTCAGGATTATTTCTTTACAGAGTATGAGTACAGAGGTTAGGTAGAGATGTGGTTTTGACAGATGTTTATTTCAAAATACGCATAGTGTGAATGAATGACGCGAAATCTTGAAAAACCGAATCGGTGTTTTATTCCAGATATGGGACCGTTTGATAGCCAAATGTGTTTAATACACAGAATAAAAGTGTATTGAAGGAACGAATGTTGTGGAAGTTGTGGCTGATCTCCAAATATAGCCTATATTGCATGGTGTTCAATGGGCTGATTTTCACAGGTCTGACACCTACCGTGACTGCCAAGGGAAATAACTGTTTAGTGAGACCTTAAAAAGAGAACTTATTACAACGATATTTTCTTAATGTTTTTTATTAACATCTAGTGAACGCACAGCTATGGTGGTACAAGTATTTTATAGCTGTGGCGTGTCTTAACTCCATACTGATGTGCATATTATCTTTACTGTTTTTATTGCTGCTCACTTTTTCTTTTACGTTTTCCAACAGTTTACAGCAACTACTCTTTACACAAAATCCGATTCAGTGTCAAAACATCATTGTAACTATGGTAACCTGTGGTGCTATAATGTGGTAAAAGCGAAATGAATTGTGTTTAAACAATACACATATTATATAACATATTGCGCATTTGCAGTTACGCTGTACCCTTTACCACATTAAATTCACAAATGTTTTTTGAGATAAGTAAGAAAACTGCAAGGACTATACACTCTAGAGTATTGTATTTGTTAGTAATAAACAGACAGCTGAACACGCTGAAAGAAAATCGTTTATAGATTGACATGTTCTGCACAAAGATGAGTCTTTGTAGAATTATATTGTCACGCAACTCCTCCAATACATCAAACTAAATTGATTACAGTAATGATTTTGCCATTTCATCTTTACAACCACTTTATTTTATTCATAAGATGCCTTTATCTTATGAGCAAGATGCCTTTATGACAAGGATTTCCGTGTTTCCAGACAACTAACGGATGCAGTAAGCAGACAGATTGCGATCTAGGGGCATTTTACAAAGTAATATTATTATGACAAATACAATATAATAACAAAGAACACTGACTTAATAACCAATAGATAGGAATCTGTGAAATGTATCTAGATTTCCGGTGACACAGTGGAGAAATTTCACGAACTATTGCCCGACTTTAAACACATATATCATGAAAAGTTTTACGCGTAGACGTTTCATATTTGTTAAAATCCTTCACAAAAGTAATTTTTTTTTTCTAATGATGATTTTTTTATTACTTTAACATTTTAAGCAAGAATGAGTTTGAAGGAAAGTTTCGTTACATCATTTGATTTTTGTTTAGGGAAAATCAAAAAATAATGATATGAAACAGCTTTTTATAAAATGTATCATTTTGAAAATAAAAATAAATTAATATAATCCTATTTTGCTATTTCTTATGGATAATAGGAAGTTATTATCATCAAACATCAATGAATTTTTGAGAGAGGAATTAGAGGGAGAAGTTAAGAGCGAATTTTGGTGCTCCCTAGTCCCTGTCACCCAGACGTACGCAATCTGCTCAGAAAAGGTGGGCATGCGGCTGGGTGATAGAGACTAGGTGCACCCTAGAACCTGATTTAAACCATCAGCGGCCATTTTTTGCCACTGATCGTTCCAAGGCGATAGCCCTAAACCCTTTTATGTTTGTGATGGCATATCGTGCCTTTTATTCATCTTTGTAATTATTGTTTGTTTCTATCCGTGTTTTTGGTTGACTGTGGTCCCTGAATCTACATTTCCTGTTCATCATTTATATCTACTTTTAATGTGCCACGTGATATTTTGGCTTCTTCATTCGCTCATATAGGAAGTTTCCAATCGGTTGTGTTATGAGGTCTGTACAAAGTGTAAAGCCAATGCTGAGGGGGTTTGCTGTTATACACGCAACTGCCAAATACTTAACTATGTTTTGCGTCATCCGTCTGAGACTAATTCATCATTTCCTTTATATTTTTTGACAATAATATAACAACGACTCATAATTTAAAGGAAATCCATTCTGCACAGAAATATGTGTTGTCCTTGGATACCTTTCAAGGTTCATTTAAGCATTGCACGTTTGTAATATACAACTATTTAATTCCTTAGAAGTCAATGCTTAGAACTATTTATCAGAGGGAGTGACTACTGACCCGAGAAGGGTACTGTTGTACGAGGCGGCACGCGGGAACTACTTATCCCGAGGATAAATAGTTCTAATGCATTGACTCCTAAGGCATTAAATAGTTTTATTATATATCATAAAATATAACAGTTTTGATTTTTTACTAATAAAATTAAAATTTGGAATGTGAGCTGTGTGAATAATGCGTCTGCTTCCTTTGTTCATTTCAACAAGCGCGTCACTGACACAGATCGACTAGTGTACGGTCACGTGACGCTGCGTCACTGACACAGATCGACTATTGTCCGGTCACGTGATGCTGCGTCACTGACACAGATTTACTATTGTACTGTCACGTGACGCTGCGTCATTGACACAAATCGACTATTGCACAGTCACGTGACGCTGCGTCATTGACACAAATCGACTATTGCACGGTCACGTGACGCTGCGTCACTAACTCAGATTCACTATTGCACGGTCAAGTGACGCTGCGTCACTGACACATATCGACTAGTGCACGGTCACGTGACGATGCGTCACTGACACATATCGACTATTGCACGGTCACGTGACGCTGCGTCACTAACTCAGATCCACTATTGCACGGTCAAGTGACGCTGCGTCACTGACACAGATCCACTATTGCACGGTCACGTGAATCTGCGTCACTGACACAGACCGACTATTGCACGGCCACGTGTCGCTGACACAGATCGATTATTGCACGGTCACGTGACGCTGCGTCACTGACACAGATCGACTATTGCACGGCCACGTGTCACTGAAGCAGATCGACTATTGCATGGTCACGTGACGCTGCGTCACTGACACATATCGACTATTGCACGGTCACTTGACGCTGCGTCACTGACACAGATCACACGGTCACGTATCACTGAAGCAGATCGACTATTGCATGATCACGTGTCACTGACACAGATAGGCTATTGCACGGTCACGTGTCACTGACACAGTTCGACTATTGCACGGTCACGTGACGCTTTACTGTTTTTTAAAAAAAGGCTCGTCAATGCACGCTAAATGTACTACTGCACGGTCACGCGATGAACTATTGACATGTGGTCAAAACTATTAAATCACACGTGACTGCTTGTAGACCAATGAAAAACGCTTATATTTTAAGATATGAAATAAAATAACATAATTATAGTGTTTTGTACATGTCGATGGTTTTTTGTTTCTACATAATTATTAGGACTGTAAGGTATTTGTTCGATGAAATAAATAATAAATACTGAATGGATTGTTTTCTATTTGTGTTGTTCCTACTATAGACTGTTAATCCTACTATAAACTGTTAATCCATTTTGCATAATTGTTTTATAAAATATATCGAATTCATGAACTTAACTAACATAGTTTTTAAAAACAAGTATTAAAAGTCGAACAGGAAATGCAGCTTTCACAGAACGCAGTAAACCCAAAAACACGCAAAAAGACAAACATGAATGGCAATGTTAAGAAATAAAGTCATATGACGTCACAAACATAAAAAGGGGTTGACAATGCTACATTATTATTATTTATAGAAGCCATATTCAAAGACGCAAATCGGAGAAAAGTACGAGATATTTCATCTGTAGACTGGTCACCTGTTTACTGTTCACTGGTTACATGTAATACAAATATAAATGTGCATTGGAAGGGTATCCGAAAGAGTAAAGTCAGAGAACCAGTCTAGTTTATCTGAAGTCTGCCAAAGACGTATAACAGCATAATGTAAGATAAGATACATGCCATTTTAAATCTGCAAGACACATCTTTAATAGACACTTATTTTTAACCGATTAAAATATAAATATGTACTGATTCTAAGAAAACGGTGTGGTCTGCCTCTACCACAAAAAAAAATCGACTGTCATATATGGCCTAAAATGTGCTAAAAATGACGTAAAACACCATTTAAACAAACAAGCAAACAAACAAAACTATTGACAGGTCACATCTGTCATTAGAGTCGGCCATATTTTATTTGACGTCACCGTCTGTGCAATATTTTCGGTGGTTAATATTAACTTTACCACATTGGAGTGCGTGGTCCAGTGGTAGAGCGCCGAACTTCAGATCGAGAGGTCGTGGGTTATATCCTTGCCGCGGCCACGTTATTTATCCTTGAGCAAGATAATTAATCCCCATTGCTTAGTACTGGTTCTACCCAGGAAGCCATCGAGAGTGATTAATCTAAGTTGCAAGAACTTGCAATCGATGTAAAATAAATATGTTTAAACTAGCTTTACCACAGCGTGTGGTAGTATGACATGTCGACCACGTTTCCGTCTATGGGAGATTTGCAGCAGACTTTAACAACGCCGAGTTAACAGTTAATCAAATTGATGTAAACATATCTACCTTATAATTTTAGCACAATTTAAATTTTGCTTTTAAAAGGATGGGTTTTCTCCATTAAAGTGTTAAAACACACTGTAAAGTATTGCATCGTAACATCGTGTGCGTCTGTGTTAGCACATAAAGTAGACATTTAATACGTCCTGTCAGTAATAAGACATTCTGTAAAAGTAAGTACCGAATCAATGTTAACTAGACTAAGTGTTTCTCTGACTTTCGCACTTGTTACGCCTAACACTTTCCTATCACGCACCATCGCTTCCGGTTTGTCGTAATTGCAGTAGCTGACAAACAACTTGACATACAACTTGACAAACAGCTTCACATTACGTGGTCCGATGATTAACTTTCATACACTATCTTACCCCTTCTCCAAGAAGCGAAATAACTGCTCATAAATCTCTTTTACTTGTTGAACATCAGCAAATTGTAACAAAGTGAAATTGACGTCTTAATTAGTATTTTTATACAGTCGACGCTCATACCCATATCTGAATATATCTTCAGAAAAATCGTAGACGGGTTATTTAGATGAAGGGCATGGAAAAGTAAAATCTGTGGTCAAATCTTCATTTTCAAAGCTTTAATCTAGAAGGGCGCTGAATTTGCATTCATTTTTTTTGTAAGCGATAAATTAACACTGTATGCCCTAATACCAGTGATGTAATTAGATAATATTACCACATCGGAGGTGATTGGAGTCTCTATTGACTAAACGGAATTGAATTTGAATGTTATAGTCGCACCAACAATTAAAGTCGTATGGCAACTTGGTGGACGAAGATCCCGGGTGCCCCTTCGGGTATTTTACGTGCACGGGCGGGCACCTGGATAGAACCACCGACGTCCAGGAGAAATTATGGTTAGACATTTTTAGCTCTAATGACCGTCGTCCGTCGTCCGTCCTCTAGGGCGTTCATTATTAATGAGATCTTTACGAAACTTTGCCAGTGTCTTTATATCAATGAAAGCTCGGACACGTTCGAAAACCAGCCAGATCAGATTACTTTCACCGGAGTTATTGCCCTTGTTTTCCCCCAGAAAAATGCCATATTAAGCGTTGTGACCACTCTAGCACCTTCATTTAGTATGTGATCTTTACCAAACTTGCACTGATTGTTAATATCAATAAAAGCTTGAACAAGTTTGAAAACCTGCCAAATCGGATCAATAATACCGGAGTTATGGTCCTTGTTTTTTTCTGAAAAATGCCATGTTCTGCCTTGTGAACACTCTAGCACCTTCATTTATTATTTGATCTTTATGCTCAGATTGTTAATATTAATGAAAGCTTGGACAAGTTCGAAAAGCAGCTAAATTGGGTCAGTAACACCAGCGTTATTGTCCTTGTTTTTTCTGAAAAATGTCATTTTTGACTTGTGAACATTCTAGCACCTTCATTTATTATTGATCTTTATCAAACTTCCAAGGATTGTTAATATAAATGAAAGCCCGGACAAGTTCGAAAACCAGACAAATCAAATCAGTAACACCGGAGTTATGGCCTTTGTTTTTGTTCTTGGAAATGCCATTTTCTGCCTTGTAAGCACTCTAGCACCTTCATTTATTATTTACCAAACTTGCACTGATTGTTAATACGAATGAAAGCTTAACTACTTCAAAACCCAGCTAAATTGGGTCAGTAACACCAGAGTCATGGCCCTTGTTTTTCTGAAAAATGCCATATTTTTGCCCTGTGAACACTCTAGCACCTTCATTTATTATTTGATCTTTAGCAAAATATTCTTAATCTTTGTATAACTAAAAAGCTACTCAATCAGGGTTACCGTTACCATAAACTTCGTAAAACCTTTGCAAAATTCTTTCCAAATATAGAAGTAATTTAAGGACTCTTCTGCGACAAGGAATATCACAACCTGACTTCTATGGTGATGTGATTTATAAACTTCGTAAGATTCTTGGTCATGATCACTTTCATACTATCTTTGTTAAACTTGTTCAAAAGTTTATCAAAATATGTAATGACCCTTTCATTAAGCAACGCACTGCATGCTTGGTGGTGGAGCCTTTTACAATTCGCCACTATGCTTTCCTCTTTAATTGTACGATGACCGGACAGGCTGTGGACCCTATGATGACGCCTACCTAAAGCAAATTGGGACGGTGGCGTTTGATGTTTGTCTATGATCTTTCTTGTCGTGCCCTTAATGGTTTATTCTCTTGTTGCTCTGGCTTCTGCCAAGTCATTGAGTACCTTCATTGTGGCTTTATAGGCTATTGTTTTTTTGTATTATATTTACACGAGCATATTTGTGTTTTACTTATATTGCCTATTGATGCTGCCTTGTTGGTTAGAGATTAGATCATGGCGGGGATTTCTTTATTTACACTGTTCTGTTTTAATGGGATGACAGTAGGTAAGTGTGAGGTTTGGTGCACCCTAGAACCGGTTTAAACCCACAGTGGCCTACTTTGCCACTGACCGTTCCAAGGAGGTAGCCCTATTGTCAACCCTTTTGTGTTTGTGATGTCGTTTGTATTTATTATTACTTTTGCCTTCTTGTTTGTTTGTTTGCGTGTTTGTTTCTGTGTTTTGTGGTTGACTGACCTCATTGAATGCCAATTTCCCTGTCCGATCTTTTTATATTTCTTTACACAGATTATTATCATCAATGAAAACTAGGAACATTTCGAAAACAAGCTAATTGAATGGGTAACAGCAGAGTTATGGCCCTTGATTTGCTGAAAAATGCCATTTTATGCCTTGTGAACACGCTAGCACCTTCATTTATTATTTGATATATAGCAAACTTGCATAGATTGTTAATATCAATGAATGCTCAAACGAGTTTGAAAACCAGCCAAAAGGGATTAGTAACAGCAGAGTTATGGTCCTTGTTTTTCTGAAAAAGCTATATTCTGCCTTGTGAGCACTCTAGCATCTTCATTTATTATTTGATCTTTATCAAACTTACAAAGATTGTTAATATCAATATAAGCACAGAAAAGTTTGAAAACCAGCCAATGCATATCGTATTAGAAATACCGGAGTTACGGCCCTTGATTTAGTTAAAAATGCTGTAGTTTGCCTCATTAAAGCTACAGAGTCTCTATTTTAACTGGTTATAACTCATGCATATGAATGAGTCACGTGTGAAGTAGTTTAGAATCGACGAACACCCCAATAGTCGGGAAAAGGCAGAAATCGATGCGTAAAATATCACATTTTATTAAGCCTTCGTACAGGTAACATCGATAAATATACGGCTTCAGATTATATGTGATAAAAAAAGTACTTGCCCCGAACGGGATTCAATCCACAGCCGTTGTACTTTTAGGTTTTGATGGTCGTATGTTTAACCACTAGACCACGGCTATTTATTGGTTTCATATTGATAACATATAGTATTGCACCAGGCAATGCTAATTTACACGTCCGACAAGATGGACTATATAGTTATGGATTCATCTTGAGTTGCGTTCAAATATGTTGTTATTTTGCCTGAAAAATAAATGGTAGTTTGAATTCCATTTTCTCAAGAAGCGTTATAGCTCAGTGGATAGAGCACCTGGCTTGAAATCAGAAGGTCGTGTGTTCTAGTCTCGAATGAGGCAAACAAATAATTATTCTGTAAATCATAATGTTACCTGTGTACAGGTACGATGTGCACTGGTCGATGTCTATACAATAAATGATGTCCTGCGTTATATTTGCTCGCTTAAGCTGGTGAACATGAAGTTACAAATAAAGGCACGCCTACAAAGAAGAAATCGATTGATATAGAGACTGTAGCATTAAGACGATAGGGCTTTCCTTTGGCCAGATTTACTGAAACTTTGCAGGGATGATCAGTACCAAATCTAGTTATGTATGTGGTCACAGTGTTCCAGTTGAATGATTTTTGGCAGAATTATGGCCCTTTAAAGGTTTAAATGCACAAACTTTGTCTGGACTTTTTTCCTGAACCCCTAGCCGGATTTCAGCGAAACTTTGCAGGGATGATCAGTACCAGGCCTAGTGGTGCATATCATCACTATGTTCCGCTTGAATGATTTTTGGCTGAGTTATGGCCCTTTAAAAGTTTTACTACACAAACTGTATCTGAACTATTTCTCTTGAGCCCTTGGTTGGATTTCAACGAAACTTTGCCGGGATGATCAGACCCAAGCGTAGTTATGAGTCGTCGCCGTATTTCTGTTGAAATAATTTTTGCGCAGTTAAAGCCCTTTAAAGATTTGTATACACACATTTTATCCAAACTAGTCTCTTCTAAATTCTGGCCGAATTTCAACGAATGTTGGCAGAGATGATGAGTACCAAGCCTAGTTGCGCCTATAATCGCTGTATTATGGTTGAATGAGTTATGGCCTAATATGCACAACTTCATCCAGACAATTTTTTCCTGAAGCCCTGACTGGATTTCAGTGAAATCTGGCAGCAATGATAAGTACCAAGTCTAGTTGTGCGTGTTGTTGTCATGCTGCTCATCAAATACTCCATACAGCCAGTAGAGCGATACAGGCCCTCCTGGACCTCTTGTTTTAAGAATTAAGTGCTTTTATAACAGTTATGTTCGGTCATTCTGCTTATTTACATCAAACGTGGTAACGAATAATAAGCTTGTAATAGTTAACATTCGCTCGCAAGATGACCCTTGTGGTTGGGACTAACTCAGGAAATAATCAATGTCGGTGACTGCATTTATATAAGTTTAATGCAACTTTTAAGATATGTTAAATATATATACAATTATCAAGAAAAACAAGCGAATACACAGGGAGGCTTGGCTGTAAGGATACATATACTGAAACAAATAAGTTTAGCACGATCTTTTGTATATCTAGAGCTTAAAGGAACTGAATGTTTATTTTATAATGTGAAGCATTTGATAACTACTCAATATTAATTATGATTGAATTGGTATAAATTAACGAACTTCAGCAAATCAAAGCAATACGTGAACTTTTGCTTTAATAATCAAATAAATTTGGGTAAGTAGTTTTTGGGAAATCTTACGAAGTATAAGCAAATAATAAATACAGGATCTTACATGAGTGCTCATTCATTATTGAATTTATTAAACGAGTTGGCAAAATGATATAATGTGAGGCTCTTGCATTATATATGTTTTGCTAACGAGTTTAATAAATTCAATAATGAATGAGAACGAATGTTAGATTCTATTTATCACATAACTTATAACGTCACATTACGTCAGAAAACTTACATTAAAGTGACGTCCATGACGTCACTAACGTTATGTTATACCACTAGTGGAATATCAAAAATATTACATGGTTTTATTACACTCCCAGACCGCATGTTATGTGATAAACATGTATTACATACCAATTTAGGTCCAACATCACATGCATTATTGATAAAAAACAACAAAAAAAACACGCCATCACAATTTTCATCTTCATGGAGAGAAACCTATAAAATTCGGCAATAAACAAATACTTTTCTCGGTGTCTCACCCATACGTGTTGTCGGCTCGGCACACCCTTTGTATAAACGGAGTTACATGGGGAGTAATTCCGGCCACGACTGGAAAACAATGCAAGTTCCGCCAAACCATCATTGCCCGCGTTCTTCCGTGATAATAGACGCAATTTTCATATTTACACGAAAGGACCCTTAAACAAGTTTGTCCTTTAGAGAGATAGATTGTAAAATACTATAATTGTACATGCATTAACGCATATATTAACTTACTGAACGGCCCTGTCGTAGCTCTGTTAGACCGCATAGAGCTCCCGACGCATATAGCTCCCCGCGTCGAAGGAACACATCAACTTTAAAATGGGTCTTTCTGCTTGACGCAAAGTGCTCCCCACTTCCGATACTGATTGTTATACTCACAGTCACTGTTATCAGTACAACCTTTAACATCACCATATGTGGTGTCTAAATAATCATCATGACTATTTATGCGTTATGTACAGATGGATCTCAACGATATCAAATTCTTGATGAATAGCTTGTTCCACAAGCCTCTTGATTAATGTCACATGACACCAATTAGGTAAAACAAAAGAGCGTATAGTCCAGTATAGGTGGCGCTACGACCAAATTGTACACCGCATGATCAATATCTTACAGTACTTAACATTTAGAATTCGTTGAGCATCAGTCATTAAAATCTACTACGTATGGAAACAGACACTGTCTTTGATGTTCTACGTATTCTCATAGCTTTTAACGATATTGATCATGCGGTGTACCATTATGTCGTTGCAGCGCCTAGCGAAAACGTATTTTGGTTTTACCTAGTTGGCCCCCAGTGAATGTGCTCCATAATTATATCGCACTGCATTTTATGGTGAAGATGTTATCACCATGTCACTAATTTATATATATACGCATTAATCATTTTGCCGAGAAAATCCTTTTTAATCGGGACTCCGATCTCTCGGGTCATAATTTAATCGACATGTTAAGCAAAAGATAACTTTTAACTTACATTGATGAGAGGCAAATAATCGCAAGGCGAAAGTTTCAGAATATAGATGATGATTCGGATGATGATTGTAATGATTGTTGTCGACGTCGACGTCAGATGATTATCTGAATCACTATGTCAGGGAATCAATGTTGACTGAGGAATTAAGGAGTAGAACTTGCAGTACAAATATTCAGTATTTTATGCTGTAGTAGTTGATATTTAATAAAAGGGGAGCTGAATGCGGGACGATCGGGCATATTGACGCATTGAGCTCCTCGAAAGCTCTGTGGGACAGTAGCTGTATGCGGTTCTTCAATCGACGCATATGGCTCCTCGAGGAGCTGTATGCGTTAGGAGCTCTATGCGGCGCTACATAGCTCCGACAAAAACGCTATGAAAATGCTCGCTTTCCCGTGGTACATGAATATATCATAAACTGGTGAATATGTTTCAACTGAACAATGGATAAGCATGTGACTGACAAAAGATTCAACTAAGTTTTTAATTATTCGTCCTGTTATTTAACTAATAATGATTGCATATTTCTTTTTCTTTTTTATGACGTTAAAATACATAACGAAAACCTTATACAGTTACACATTACAAATTGTAACACATAAGGTAAATTCCACTAATATTTACGTAAGACCTCACATAATTATAGCCCTGGCAGCATGGTTTGTTGGAGGGCTATAAAGAAATCACATTTGAGTTATTTAGGAGGTAATGGTTACATGGTTGCATATTTGCTTTTCCACTTTGTGAAAATATACTGAAAAGAAACAGAAACGCATAATACAAATTGTCTATACTACACCATTATACACACCTAATTCCACTTAGTACAGACATGGGCTACAACTAATTACAGAAAGGACAACTCTGTCATGTAGTAGACTGTAATCAAAGTACACTTTGTTACACGAAATTCATGAAATTTAATGTTGAAGTTTCGCTTGTAAAAGTCAAGCCATATCAGTATTGTGTTTACTATTAAGAGATTGCAACGTTTAAAGCCTAAGTTTGCTCACTTGCGCATTCTGACGATAATGAAACTTTAAAGGGGTAACCATTGGTGTGTTCGGTGCTGTTTAAACCTTCTTTCCGAAAGGACAGGCCTAATGTCGCCCTGTACCATTCGATTAGCAGTAGCATATTAAAGATACAATATATAGCGGAAATACTCATTATGCGTTTCTTTTCTTTTCAGTATACTTAATGAAAACCATATACGGTGAAACTCCATTAATTATAAGACTTCATAAGGTTACAATCCACTAATTTTTACATAAGACTCCACATATTTTAATTATTTGTCGCGTTATTTAACAGATAATCAGATATCATTGAATATATTCTTTTCATTTTCCTAATTATGTGAAAATATGTTAACCGGTAGTTAAAACCTTTAAGTAATACCCTTCACATATGATGGTAAAATGCTAAAAAATAATTTCGCAATACAAATTATCTGGGGGTATCAATGAGTTTCCATAATTATCTGTTAAATAACCTTAGTGGAATCTTATGTAACAATTAGTGGAGTGTAACCTTATAAAGTCTGTATAATTAGTGGAATGTAACCTTATGTGTTTTTCACAATGTATTTTCACATCATACCAAAAATGAAAAGCAAATATGCAACCATGTTACTATTATTTGTTAAGTAATAAAACGGGACGCGACGCGACGGGACACGACGGGACACGACGCGACGGACAAAGTGATTCCTATATAGCCTCCAGTTCCCACTTCTGCGAAGCGGGGTAATAAATAGAGATGTAATACATCATAGATTCGCAACATATGCTTTCATGTAGAAAATACTCGTAATGTCACATGATTATGCACCTTCATTTGTAACTGTATGGAAATTGCCATTTCTTTAAATAAAGAAAAATACGCAGATGGTCTCAAATTAAAGAAACCTATGTCTAGAATGCAATGGTATTATTGAAATATTTCTATATTTTACTTAAAATGTCGACAGCTGTTATTTAAACAATCCTACTATGACCTATTTTATTCTTCTTTCAGCAGATTTACTGAATATTGTTACTGTACATGATTCAGTGATGAACATAGCATGATATGAATTGTAAACTGAATTGCATCTTTTAAAAAACCCTAAATAATTACTTAAACACATGATATGCACACATGAACATCCGCAAATTAGAGAAAAAAGCTACATTGATTATATATTAATGTTCGGAATAAAAAGTTATCTACTCCAGGTTACTGTCGTGGAAAAAAATGTTATCTACAGACATTGTTCTTTTCAAAAGGTGGTGGTAGAATATATCCATTGCCATTGATGTGATTAATATCGACAATGTTGGGCCTGGCTCGTCGCCTAAGTATAACAATTGCTAGAAATAATTTAGCAATTATTAGGAATGAAAGACAAACACAATTATATATCTTTTTTCGCTGCGCAGGATATGTTGATATAACATACAACAGTCGATTTGTTTGTTTGTATGTTTTTTTCGTCATTTCCAACACATGTAAGGTAATATATGATGGTCGATTATTTTTTGGTGGAGGCAGACAATACATACTGAAAAGAGGATCCATTGGAAGCAACAAAGACAAACAAGAGATAAAAGTAGTAGATTCGGTTTTATTGAGTCTGTTCATGAGAGGTAATGTAGAGTGCAACAACTCTCGCTCCTCCTAGCACCGGCTTAAGCGATATTCAACTTTAAAACCACAAAGATCGGGGTTGAGGATTCCAAAGGACCAGTAAGTAATAACACTACTGGTTTGTAGCCGGGGCGACTTTTTACGGCCGCCACACATCACTAAACAAACCCTAATGACAAAACCCACTTTTCCTGGGTAGAACCATTAATGTACACCTCGTCATCCGTAAGAGTCGGCACTTCCCCACAAGCCGAGCTGCCAGTGCGATTCGAACCCGCATCAGTTAGGGGCGAGAATGTTTACAACGTAAAGTCGAGGCAGTCGGACAGGACATGTAGAAGTCAGGACCACAGGCAAGTAAAAACACACACTAAAAGAAACTAATAATTACACATTTGTGTCTATTATATTGTCACGGACAGTGATTTACAATGCGAGATATCCACTATTATAGGATTATTTACGTGCGACTTCATGACCAGGTCATTATGCAGATGACGCTATTCCATTCCATTCGATTTAACCGATTTAGCTAGTTTAGAAATAAACGACGCAATAAGTCAACATTTTATTTCTGTGTCCTATCTTCATTAAACTAATACTCTGAAACGACAATTAAAGCGGAGGAAGTGACATACTAGCTAATTTCCGTGGTACAACTAAAATCTGATTCAAATTAAGTAATTGTCAATTAAGGCTGCTATGGTGGCGTCACATGAGGCGATTAATCGACAATAAATGTATATTCGATAACGTTCTCCAGTCTGACGCAGAGATCGCTGTAATAGGAGGACCATTCAACATGATAAAATGTGCTTAAAGCTACACAATGCCGATAAAATAATACAATTTCAAGCATTTTTAAACATAAAAACGCCTGTAGATGAAGTTCTTTGTTGGATGTGTTATCTACATTGTTTAGGCTGGTATATTGTCGTAGCGTATATCGTTTACTTTCTCGCGATACTACAGTTAATAGTTACCCTTGTAGCCTTATGTTTCACTGGTGTTGTTTTACTTTCTCGCGATATAACAGTTAATAGTTGCCTCTGTAGCCTTGTGTTTTACTGGTTTCGGTTTACTTTTTCGCGATACTACAGTTAAGAGTTACCTCTGTAGCCTTGTGTTCCACTGGTTTTGTTTTACTTTCTCGTGATACTACAGTTAATAGTTTCCTCTGTAGCCTTGTGTTTTACTGGTGTTGTTTTACGTTCTCGCGATACTACAGTTAATAGTTACCCGTGTAGCCTTGTGTTTCACTGATGTTTTACTTTCTCGCGTTACTGCAGTTAATAGTTACCCCTGGAGCGTTGTGTTTCACTGGTTTCGGTTTACTTTCTCGCGGCGATACTACAGTTAATAGTTACCCCTGTAACCTTGTGTTTCAATGGTTTTGTTTTATTTTCTCGCAATACTAAGTTAATAGTTACCCCTGTAGCACTGTGTTTCACTGGTTTTGTTTTATTTTCTCGCAATACTAAGTTAATAGTTACCCCTGTGTTTCACTGGTTTTGGTTAACTTTCTCGCGATACTACAGTTAATAGTTACCACTGTAGCCTTGTGTTTCAATGGTTTTGTTTTATTTTCTCGCAATACTAAGTTAATAGTTACCCCTGTAGCACTGTGTTTCACTGGTTTTGTTTTATTTTCTCGCAATACTAAGTTAATAGTTACCCCTGTGTTTCACTGGTTTTGGTTAACTTTCTCGCGATACTACAGTTAATAGTTACCACTGTAGCCTTGTGTTTCAATGGTTTTGTTTTATTTTCTCGCAATACTAAGTTAATAGTTACCCCTGTAGCACTGTGTTTCACTGGTTTTGTTTTATTTTCTCGCAATACTAAGTTAATAGTTACCCCTGTGTTTCACTGGTTTTGGTTAACTTTCTCGCGATACTACAGTTAATAGTTACCACTGTAGCCTTGTGTTTCAATGGTTTTGTTTTATTTTCTCGCAATACTAAGTTAATAGTTACCCCTGTAGCCTTGTGTTTCACTGGTTTTGTTTTACTTTCTCGCGATACTACAGTTAATAGTTACCACTGTAGCCTTGTGTTTCAATGGTTTTGTTTTATTTTCTCGCAATACCAAGTTAATAGTTACCCCTGTAGCACTGTGTTTCACTGGTTTTGTTTTATTTTCTCGCAATACTAAGTTAATAGTTACCCCTGTGTTTCACTGGTTTTGGTTAACTTTCTCGCGATACTACAGTTAATAGTTACCACTGTAGCCTTGTGTTTCAATGGTTTTGTTTTATTTTCTCGCAATACTAAGTTAATAGTTACCCCTGTAGCCTTGTGTTTCACTGGTTTTGTTTTACGTTCTCGCGATACTACAGTTAATAGTTACCCCTGTAACCTTGTGTTTCAATGGTTTTGTTTTATTTTCTCGCAATACTAAGTTAATAGTTACCCCTGTAGCACTGTGTTTCACTGGTTTTGTTTTATTTTCTCGCAATACTAAGTTAATAGTTACCCCTGTGTTTCACTGGTTTTGGTTAACTTTCTCGCGATACTACAGTTAATAGTTACCACTGTAGCCTTGTGTTTCAATGGTTTTGTTTTATTTTCTCGCAATACTAAGTTAATAGTTACCCCTGTAGCACTGTGTTTCACTGGTTTTGTTTTATTTTCTCGCAATACTAAGTTAATAGTTACCCCTGTGTTTCACTGGTTTTGGTTAACTTTCTCGCGATACTACAGTTAATAGTTACCCCTGTAGCCTTGTGTTTCAATGGTTTTGTTTTATTTTCTCGCAATACTAAGTTAATAGTTACCCCTGTAGCACTGTGTTTCACTGGTTTTGTTTTATTTTATCGCAATACTAAGTTAATAGTTACCCCTGTGTTTCACTGGTTTTGGTTAACTTTCTCGCGATACTACAGTTAATAGTTACCACTGTAGCCTTGTGTTTCAATGGTTTTGTTTTATTTTCTCGCAATACTAAGTTAATAGTTACCCCTGTAGCACTGTGTTTCACTGGTTTTGTTTTATTTTCTCGCAATACTAAGTTAATAGTTACCCCCTGTGTTTCACTGGTTTTGGTTAACTTTCTCGCGATACTACAGTTAATAGTTACCACTGTAGCCTTGTGTTTCAATGGTTCTGTTTTATTTTCTCGCAATACTAAGTTAATAGTTACCCCTGTAGCACTGTGTTTCACTGGTTTTGTTTTACTTTCTCGCGATCTAGAGTTAATAGTTACCCATGTAGCCCTGTGTTTCACTGGTTTTGGTTTACTTTCTCGCGATACTACAGTTGATAGTTACCCCTGTATTATAATGTTTCACTGGTGTTGTTTTACTTTCTCGCGTTAATGCAGTTAATAGTTACCCCTGGAGCCTTGTGTTTCACTGGTTTCGGTTTACTTTCTCGCAATACTAAGTTAATAGTTACCCCTGTAGCACTGTGTTTCACTGGTTTTTGTTTACTTTCGCGCGATACTACAGTTTATAGTTACCCCTGTATTATTATGTTTCACTGGTGTTGTTTTACTTTTTCGCGATACTACAGTTAGTAGTTACCCCTGTAGCCTTGTGTTTTACTGGTGTTGTTTTACTTTCTCGCGATACTACAGTTAATAGTTACCCCTGTATTATTATTTTTCACTGGTTTTGTTTTACTTTCACGCGATACTACAGTTAATAGTTACCCATGTTACTTTCTCGCGATACTACAGTTAATAGTTACCCATATAGCCTTGTGTTTCACTGGTTTTGATTTACTTTCTCTCGATACTTCAGTTAGTAGTTACCTCTGAAGCATTTTGTTTCACTGGTGTTGTTTTACCGTTTCTCGCGTTTCTACAGTTAATAGTTACCCCTGTAGCCTTGTGTTTCACTGGTTTGTTTTCACATTCTCTCGATACTACAGTTAATATTTACCCCCTGTAGCCTTGTGTTTTAATGGTGTTGATTTACTTTCTCGCGATACTACCGTTAATAGTTACCCGTGTAGTCTTGTGTTTCACTGGTGTTGTTTTACTTTCTCGAGTTACTGCAGTAAATAGTTACCCCTGTAGCCTTGTGTTTCACTGTTTTTGTTGTATTTTCTCGCTATACTACAGTTAATATTTACCCCTGTAGCCTTGTGTTTCACTGGTTTTGGTTTACTTTCTCGCGATACTACAGTTGATAGTTACCGCTTTATTATTATGTTTCACTGGTGTTGTTTTACTTTCTCGCGATACTACAGTTAATAGTTACCCCTGTATTGATATTTTTCACTGGTTTTGTTTTACTTTCTCGCGATGCTACGGTTAATAGTTACCCCTGTAGCCTTGTGTTTCACTGGTGTTGTTTTACTTTCTCGCGTTACTACAGTAAATAGTTACCCCTGTAGCCTTGTGTTTCACTGGTTTGTTTTTACTTTCTCGCGATACTTCAGTTGATTGTTACCCCTGTAGTCTTGTGTTTCACTGGTGTTGTTTTACTTTCTCGCGTTACTACTGTAAATAGTTACCCCTGTAGCCTTGTGTTTCACTGGTTTGTTTTTACTTTTTCGCGATACTACAGTTAATAGTTACCCCTGTAGCCTTGTGTGTTCACTGGTTTCGGTTTACTTTCTCGCGGTACTTCAGTTAATAGTTACCCCTGTAGCCTTGTGTTTCACCGGTTTCGGTTTACTTTCTCGCGATACTTCAGTTATTAGTTACCCCTGTATTATTATTTTTCACTGGTTTTGTTTTACTTTCCCTAGATACTACAGTTAATATTTACCCCTGTAGCATTGTGTTTCACTGGTTTTGTTTTACTTTCCCCTAGATACTACAGTTAATATTTACCCCTGTAGCATTGTGTTTCACTGGTTTTGTTTTACTTTCTTGCTATACTACTATTTATAGTTTCCCTTGTATTGTGTTTTTATGTCTCGCTGATGTTCGTTTTCTTTCTTGCGATATTAATATAAGTGTTAACTCGTTTTCTATAAGTATCACTGGTTTTCGTTGACTGCCTCGTGATAATACGATTTATATTGCCTTGTTTCCTTGTTCGTAGGTTTCCGATCATGTCTGACGATACTACTGTTATTGTGCATATCTGTAATTTTGCAAGGGGAACATATGACCTTTTTATGATATCTTAGAATCTGTCATGGATATCCGGTTAAGATCATTCCAGCAAGAGGAATTTAATTGTTTTTATCTCTGCCTCGGTTCCGCATTACGTGTTCCGACTATTAACTTTCATACCCCATCCAACCCCTTCTCCACGAAGCGAAAACGAGGTTGGCTGGGGTATGAAATAAAACCTTAGTTTTGGCTTAAACAGTTTTCATTTTGCAAAATTAAAACATTAAATAGGCAATTTTGAACAGATTTTCGCATTTCTTTCAGTTAAAATGTTTTTAACATGTTTTGATTGTCAAAATATCCGTTATAAAATCCTGCTTATACTATATGCTTTCCCATCGCTTAATGAAATTAAAGCGGGACCACGTAATGGTTTAAGACAGTTATACCGAGGATTAGAATATACCGAAGTTTGGATTTTCCCTATCTGTCACTGGATACCCATGATTGATTCCTTTCTTGCATATCATTGGCATTTTGTGCGTTGACGTCACCAACTACTAATGTTATACAATGACGTCATACAACTGTTGGCGTTATCGACTTTTATCTTTCCCCATGCTTTCCATCAACATAACCTTTATGGGGGTGGGGGGGGGGGGATGGGGGGGGGATAGTATGTGGAGGGGAGGTGGGGTGGGTGGGTGTATATTTACTTGTTAGAATTATTTCAGGTCTTAATTACGTGAATATGTGTATTTTTATAACTATAATTGCTTCAAAGTTATGTCCAAGTATACAAATACAAATTCATTACGTGGTCCCGGATTAATTCCATTAAGCGATGCGGAAGCTTATATTAGCAGGATTTTATATCAGATATTTCGATAATTTCACGTTTACAAACATTGTTTCAGGACAAAATAATATAACCTGTTAAAAAAAATACCTATTAAATGTTTTAATTTTACAATATGCGAACTTTTAAAGCTGAAATTAAGGTTTCATTTCCTCCCCCAGCCAACCCCGTTTTTGCTTCTTTGAGAAGGGGTTGGATGGGGTATGAAAGTTAATACTCGGACCACATAATGTGTTTATTCAATCAGTTCATACATATACATGACAACATGAGGTAATGCATATATAATATATTATACAAGGCTCTATTACATGCGTTGTTTAGTATTAACAATATATTATTAGACAGATTTAAGTCAAGTGAATTTAGTATATTTATTGGAGGCGTTAAATTTATTCGTAACTTAAAACTGCCTCGATCATTTAGATCTATATGTATTTCATTATCACAACAGTATCGAAAAAGTAATCTACAACCAAACTCGCACGTGACTCAGTCATTGCACACTTTTTCGAATCTCATAATAACGTACATGTAAATACATTTCTACTTGAACTATTTAATATTTGCTTCATAAATTCACACGCTTTTCTGTATTCTATCTTGTTTGTTGAATTCATAATGTTATAAAACATATGTATGGATGTGAAATGATGTAATAAGAATCATAAATTATTAATTATTATTACCGTAAGTATACTAAATTACTAAATTACTATCCTTGTTCATATGAATCACAATAAACATGCGAACTATGTGATCAATAGGCAACTCACGAAAGACAAGCCTAAATGTGATCAATAGGCAACTCACGAAAGACAAACCTAAATGTGATCAACAGGCAACTCACGAAAGACGAACCTAAATGTGATCAACAGGCAACTCATGAAAGACAAACCTTAATGTGATCAACAGGCAACTCACGAAAGACAAACCTAAATGTGATCAATAGGCAACTCACGAAAGACAAACCTAAATGTGACCAATAGGCAACTCACAAAAGACAAACCTAAATGTAATCAATAGGCAACTCACGAAAGACAAACCTAAATGTGACGATTGCAAAGATACAGGCATTGACAAAATTAATACAGTTCATTTTTTGCCAGACATATTACTAAATCTGGAATCAAAAATTGCGTGCATACACAGACTGCACTCAATAATTATAGATGACCTTAAAACACAGTACCTCAAACATGAAAGTCACAAAAAAAGATATAATAGATATTAAAATGATAAACGCATCTCTGCTTTGTTAGTTATCGCGCGGCACACAGCATGGCGCTGATGTACTGTCTGACACAGCATGGCGCTGATGTACTGTCTGACACAGCATGGCGCTGATGTACTGTCTGACACAGCATGGCGCTGATGTACTGTCTGACACAGCATGGCGCTGATGTACTGTCTGACACAGCATGGCGCTGATGTACTGTCTGACACAGCATGGCGCTGATGTACTGTCTGACACAGCATGGCGCTGATGTACTGTCTGACACAGCATGGCGCTGATGTACTGTCTAGTGTTCTTCAGGCTTTGTATTAGAGTCATGAATAGCTATCGGGCCTGCACATAATTTTCACATGAACGGTTGAAAAATATAACAATGAAATAATAGTGTGTGCATTTGTTGAATTTTGAAGTGTGGTTTTGCTTAAATTTTTTATCTACAGTTACGCCAAAACGCACCAGAGACGTCCTGCGCTTTCAAAATTTTCCGGGGAAGCATGCACGGACCGAACTAGAAATAGTCAGGCCTGCACATCGAAAAAGGTCTAGTTACGCCCCTGATTAGTATTTGCTTATCAAGGACCTCAGCGAATACGCCCTTGGTCTGCTTTTTGTTGATGAATGTATAGAAATATTGTTTGCCAGATCCCGACCAAAGGACCCTTGTTAATGTTATACAGGGTTACCAAATGTCACAATGTTAATTTAATAGAGTATACCGGCTCTCTATGAGCATGTATGCTTCTAAATGGCACCCCATGAGGGTAATGAACACCAAATATAGCTGCTCTTTGTGAGAAAGCATGCTCCTAAATGTCATTCCATAAGGGTAACTAACACCACGTATACCGGCTCTACAGGATAAAGCATGCTCCTAAATGTCATTCCATGAGGGTAACTAACACCACGTATACCGGCTCTACAGGATAAAGCATGCTCCTAAATGTCATTCCATGAGGGTAACTAACACTACGTGTACCGGCTCTACAGGATAAAGAAAGATAAAAATATCGGACAGGGAAAGCAGCATTCAAGGACGACAGTCAACCATAAAACACAAAAACAAACACGCAAACATACAAACGATAAGGCAAAAGTAATAACAAATGCTAACGACATCACAAACACAAAAGGGTTGACAATAGGGGTACCGCCTTGGAACGGTCAGTGGCAAAGTAGGCCACTGGGGGTTTCAACCGGTTCTAGGGTGCACCAAACCTCACACTAACCCTACTGTCATCCCACTAAAACAGGTCAGTGTAAATAAAGAATTGCATTTTTGTTTTTAATTTGAAAGTTATACTCCATGTTAATATATGTCCATGGATTCTGCATCAGCGAAAAGAAATTTCAATGTTCCGAAAAGACACTACAAAATCTTATTACTTATTTAAATCAAATATTGTTTATACATTTAGTTAAATTGAAGTAAAAGAATTGCAATAGGAATATAAATATTGGATAGTTTTTTAATATGAACGTTATACTCCATGTTAATATATTTTAGTGGATTCTGCATTACCGAAAACTAATTTCAATGTTCCGAAAAGACGCTATAAAATGGCGCTATAAAGGATAAAGCATGCTCCTAAATGTCATTCCATAAGGGTAACTAACACCACGGATTCCAGTCCCCAATTCCTACTGTGCCACAACAACCGTTGCAGTGTTTGGCGTAAAGTGACTTTTCGTGAAATGCGAAGAGATTCGGTTTTGGTTGGATTAATTTAACAAGCCATCTATCTGCACATGCCGAAGTTTTCAATATATCGGAATTAGGTATAGTTTCAGCAGCAATTGGATTATCAACTACAATGCATAGACCTTTATCATCTGCGAAAAAGGTGAATATTTGAATTGATGTCTATAACAATATCATTTATATAGAGAAGGAATAAAAGTGGTCCTAGGATAGCGCCTTGGGAAACACCGGCATTAATTTTATTCCAGTCAGATTGGACACCAGGTAGAACAACGCGTTTGTTTCTATTACTAAGATAATTCTTAAACCATTTTAAAAGCATTCCAGTGATACCAGCGCCCTTAAGTTTAAGAGTCCCTTATGCCAAACGCGATCAAAGGCTCTGCTAAGGTCACAGAAAATAGACCGAAATCCGGGGCTTGGCAGAAAAGGTTATACAGGTATGCACGTTGGTTAATTGTAGAATCACCTGGAACAAATCCAGACTGCAGTTAAAATGTTATTTGTTTAAAAAAAAAGGTTAAAAACGTGTTTAAAGATATTTTTCTCCAAAACCTTTTCAAATAGTACAAAGGAGTGCAATAAGTCTGTAGTTAGATACAACTGATTATCGCCAGATTTGAAAATTGAACATACTTGTTGATGGAACACAACTATCGTTAAGAGATTGATTAAATAAGGAACATAGTGGTTCAGCGAGTTCCGTGGCTAGCTCTCTAAGAATAGGGTTATTAATTGAATCAGGACCTACAGCTTTACCGAAAGGTAGGGTCTCTAAGATTTGCTTGACTTCGAGTGGACACAGTTCAATAGAACTAAATGTTGACTAATTTACATCGAGTAAGACGGGCATTTGAACATTATCATCATTTATAGGAGTTTGATTTCGAAAGAAATCGTTTAATAGGTTTGCTTTGTCAAAGCCATATGTAACAATAGAATCGTTAGGATGCAATGGGGGGTACGGGTTTTTTGCGGTCTGAAGACATAAGGTATTTTAAAGTTGACCACCAGTTTTTTGAAGAATGATTTTCAGTTTTGAGTTTTTCTGACAATATTTGAAAGTGGTTGGCTTTGTTTTTCCGAATTAAGTCAATTGTTTCGTTTCTAAGTTTACGAAATTTAGCCTACAGGACAGGTGTATTTATACGTTTGGCTTTACGATAGGCTCGCTTTCGTTGCTTTACGATAGGCTCGCTTTCGTTTTCTAATTAAACATGTTTTAGATGAAGTGATCAATGGCAGGTCGTTAGGTTTGATCCGAACCAGTTTGTTTGGGATGCATTGTGTTGATAGTTTGATTATGTGTTCGGTTATCCTGTTGGCATGTACATTAATAGTGTCATCGTAGAACATAGTCCAGTCGGTAGTTTGGGCCAGATGTCTCAAAGTATCATAAACTCCACATATGCCTAGTGAAGGATTTGACAGTTTGTTTTTTGAATTTGAGAATACCAAATACTGGGCAGTGATATCGAATATCTTGTTGTAAAAAATGGTCCCCTACACCGCTTAGCAAGACACTGTCCTTATTATTAACCAAAATAATGTCAGTTGTTGAAGATGAATTTTCTGTAGAATGAGTTGGTTCGTTTATGCATTGATATAATGAGAATTGTTCCCAAATAGACGCTAGTTTTCGACAGGAGTTAGCATGGTTCGTATTAAAGTTTAAATCACCAGTAATAATTATGTCATTGATCTGTGTATCCACTGCAAGGTGGTTTGCATTTTCGATAATGGAATTGTGAACATTATCTGCACTCGGCGGTCTGTAAAATAATCCGAAAAGAATGTGTTTATGCTTTATGAAGATTTCGACCCATAAACATTCATGTCCGTATGTCGCTCCCAATAAAAAAAGAAAGAAATCCTAAGCAATCCTTTTTGTGTTTGTGACGTCATATGCCTTTATTCCGTATTAACATTGCCATTCATGTTTGTCGTTTTGAGTGTTTTAGGGTTTATTGTGCTCTGTGAAAGCTGCATTTCCTGTTCGACTTTTATACTTAGTTTTACTAACACCAAACATACGTTTGTCATGAAGTTTTTGTTGTCTGTTTGGTTTCTTATTTGTTACGTAGTCGAAAAGTAACGTTTTAACAATCAAGGCAAACAAGCGCTACCCCCACTCTTTTAAATAATAGAGTACCGCTCTCTCCTGCCCCCATATAGTCTTAAAAAAGCATGGTTACAATAGGCAGAGAGAAGTTCCAGCAGATGTTATATCCGAATCCTGTCAGAGTCAGGTACAATTCCTCCTGTATTTTACACTTCTAATTGCCTGTACTACTTGCCCCCAATCAAGTCATCACACATGAATCGTCAAAAAAGTGACGTCATTTACTTCAAAGCGTTTGTGAGTAAAAATGTCAAAAACAATGACATGCTTTAGAATCGGGTTAAGCGGTATTGAAATTCTGATTTTTGCGACAGTATACATGTCGTTTAATGGAACGCTAACGCGTCGGCATTAAACAAAATGTGCGGCCATTAAACGAATGATAGATCGTCGCAAAATTTCAATTCTATTTAATCTTATAATGGATGTTCGAGAATATGTTAGGATTAGCATTATCTATGGATGTTCAGCTTTATGTTAGGATGTTCACAAAACTATGGACAGAATATATCTAACGACTTACTTAATAAAACAGCAGAAACCGTTATTTACCTTATATCTTCTATGGTTGAAAGTATACGCGAAACGCTGCCAATATATTGTAGAATTAGTCCATAATCGAACTCGTGTGGCCTTCTGTTGTATTTTTGTTTCTAATCTGTCGTCTGAGGCTTTTCTTTCTGTCATCTTTTCGCGCTGATGTTGTCGTCGTTTCGTTCTGTCGTCGTTTCTTTCTGTCGTTCTGTCGTCTTTTCGTTCTGTCGTCTTTTCGTTATGTCGTCTCTTCGCCATCCGGTTTACCTGTGCACCAACAAAGGGATATCTACACTGCATTCTCGTTGCACTATGAATATAATTTGACCGTTCGACTGCCTTTTCCAATTTATGAAAAGCTTTACTACCCGGCAAATGAACTTGAAAACACTATGCACACATCTGTTAAAGGGATGGAGACTATCTGAAAGAGTGATTGGTGTCAATCCAGTGATTGGTGTCAGTCCAGTGGTTGGTGTCAATCCAGTGAGTGGTGTCAATCCAGTGAGTGGTGTCAATCCAGTGATTGGTTTCAATCCAGTGAGTGGTGTCAATCCAGTGATTGGTGTCAATCCAGTGAGTGGTGTCAATCCAGTGAGTGGTGTCAATCCAGTGATTGGTGTCAGTCCAGTGATTGGTGTCAATCCAAATACGAAAGAAGATTCTCATAATGGGCTTTAGGTTCATATGCAATGTGGATACTAATATTCATTACAATGTTTTTATATTAAGCTGAATGCTACCTTCGGTTACAGTTTTATTAATGAAACTGCTTTGTCCGGAAACACTTGACGACATGGCTGGATTTGTTTGCTTAATAATACATATTACCTTATCTAGTGTTCAGATTGTTCACTTGTACATACTTTAAATGAAGTGAATTTTGATCACAAAACAGGATTTGATCATATTAATGATTTTATACAACACAATCTAGCCGAGTCATCTAGTTTTCCAACCCGTACTATTTAATTAACAATAATTCAGTTGTATTGATCACGGGCCTAATTTAGTATATACCTTCTACTATACAAATCGAATATGAAACTGAAACACATTCTAATGGTTTTATTCGTATTTCGTCCGACACTCTCATGCTTCCAAATCGCTTCCAGTCCCTCAAATTGGACCTTACTATTAGTGATGAAATGTTTTTTAGTGATGAAATGACCGCAAATGACCGAAAGGGTCATGTCAACCGGAAGGCGAAAAGACGACAAAACGTAAAGAGACAGCGCGAAAAGAAGACATAACGAAACACAACAGAACCACCGAACGAAAAGACGACAGATTAGAAGAAATAAGACGACAGAAGGCCACACGAAATAACGAAAAGAAGACAATGTAAAATGTAGTCTTTTCGCTGCTAAAGTGTCGTCTTTTTCGCCTTTTTGCATTTTAAAATGTCGTAGTTTCGTTCTGTCGTATTTTATTATTGAATGTGTCGTCTTTTCGTTCTGTCAACTTTTCGTATGGTCGCTGACATTTCCTTTGTATTTGCATAGTTTTAAATCATTTAATTGAAAATAACACCTGTCAGCACCAGTTATCGAAGTTAGAGTAAGGCAGACAGATGAAATGGACAAAATGCTACAAAACAAATAGTCGGTTGATTTAAACACCTCTATGGGCTACCGTAACCTCGGGCTACGCCCATCTGTGTGGTTGCCGGGGGTAGAATACAACCACTGCAAACACACCGTCACATGCAGATGGGTAGGACCCCCCCCCCCCCCCCCCCCCCACTCCACATTTATATTCATTTTGTCATTTTTGTTCATGCTCATTAAAGGTCTTCATCATGACCCCTGCATTGTTTCAGGTGCCATTTCGCTCAAATCACTAAGAGCAGTGGCAGAAAAACAATAAACGTGGCTCCAGCGTAAATGGAGTGTCTACAATAGAATTTGCAGCAACTCTGCAGTTCAGGGTGAGAAGGTCCTAGGCTAATCCGAGCCTTCTCTGACCTTACCAGCCCTTTTTACGATTTTTGATATTTCATCTGGCTGTGTACGGTCAGAGGAACTCCTATAGTAAAAACACGGGGATCTCCTCTCCCTCGCGGGAGAGGAACTACCCTCTTGGTTTT
The DNA here is from genome assembly GCA_037043455.1 of Cyrtodaria siliqua. Taxonomy (NCBI): domain Eukaryota; kingdom Metazoa; phylum Mollusca; class Bivalvia; order Adapedonta; family Hiatellidae; genus Cyrtodaria; species Cyrtodaria siliqua. The sequence goes on along the minus strand of JAWPHD010006644.1, from coordinate 11,063 downwards.
AAATCAATATATCTATGTAAGTATTCATTGGATTAACATTTCAAGCATATAAACCGATTACCAATATATTTATTTACCTATATGAACCGAAATATTTGTTTTATTAACCTTAATAATGTTGTAACGGTCAACCGTTTCAGACGAAGTTAAAATATATTAATTTTTCAACATTTGTTGTTATTCAGGTCAAATGTCACGTGATCGTGACCGGTGCGCCGATAAATATTTCCCGCAAAATTCAAAAAAATTCAAAATTGCGACCAACTTTTCCTTTTGGCACTAGCAATACTCTGAACAACATCCAATTGTTTATCTTTAAAGTTTAGATCCTAATTATGCTCCGAGAATAGTTTGTTCCACTCCAAAAATCCCTCGATGCTGTCAGTTGATAGTTGACTTATTTGATGAGGGAATATGAATGCCTTTACCTCTCGCGAGAATATCGCGTGAATTTAATTAATATGCAAAATGACAATATGGCGGATATAGTAAATAAAATTGTACTTCAAAACATAAATGTTTTATTGTGTCACTACCATCGATAAAGGTGCAGTTTTATCATTGCAACTTGGTATAATAAACATTAATTGATCGATCTGTTGAGCTAAATTATCGTAAAAAATCGACCCGACACCGCAAACATCGTTGAAAGTACATGACTGTGCGTTTTTAGTAATCGCCCGGTTTTCACTATAGGAGTTCCTCTGACCCTATAAAGCCGTAAAAAAAAAAATAATTAAAAAAGGCTTTTAGGGTCAGAGAAGGCTCGGATTAGTCCTAGGCCCATGCTCCATATTTTATCTCGATGTACATGAAGCATGAGTGCCTGTTAGGCGCCATATATTCTTTCATGTGTTGGTGCGCCTTAAAACCCAATTCAGTTCAATTCAATTCCATCTTGGAATCAACACACTCGATGACACCGTACGAGGGGTGTTCCGTAAATAATGCGATTGGTATTGATACAAGAATACTATAATCATTTTTGATCAATAGTTTTTGCGATTTCCTTCAAAGTACTCCCCCTTAGCCGAAACACACATCTTGAGCCGCGCAATCCACTTTTGAAAACATTTTTCGTATTCATGAACAGGTACACCCTTAAGACACTGGTAAACAGTAGATCACAGGGCATTCCTCGAGTCATATCTCTTCCCAGATAAGTGATGTTTTAGTCTTGGGAAGAGAAAATAGTCGCAGGGTGCCAGGTCTGGCGAGTAAGGGGGTGCGGGAGAACGGTGATCTTCTCTGACTCCAAAAAGTCCGTTACAATACGGGCTTTGTGGGCGGGCGCGTAGTCCTGCAGAAGACGAACATACTTCAGACCTGTTTTAGGGCGTCGCTGTTTGTAGTACTTCTTCAATTGTTTCAATACGACGTTTTTATAAAACCGTCCTGTGACAGTTCTGCCTTTTGGTACCGCCTTCTGCATGACGGGACCGTTGGTAGTGAAACAAAATGCATACAGAACCTTCTTTACAGTTCGCGTTCGTTTGGCAATAATTGGTCGTCTTTTAATATTTTTCGTGGCCCAGATTCGGTTAGATACTTTTCTTTTTGGCTCATAATAATGGACCCACGTTTCATCACCCGTAACTAAATTCTCAAACGATTTTTTGCTGAATTTCGGATACATTTTGAGAAGTTTTTTCGCTGTTGTAACCCTTAACTTCTTTTGGTCGTCTGTCAGCAAACGCGGTATCCATCTTGCATGTATTTTCTTAACTTTCAGACGCTTTTTCAAAATTAGATGAACTCGTGCTAACGGCAAGTTTGTTATCCGAGCTAATTGTCTTACTGTGTATCGAGCATCAGTTTTCAGGATTTCACGGATTTTTTCAACGTTTTTCTTGGTCGTTGACGTTAGAGGACGACCAGGGCGAGTAGTATCTTTCAAGCGCTATTGCCCAGATTTAAATTTGGCTATTCACCTACAAACAGTACTATACGACATTTGACCACCCCGTAAATGTCACACACCTCTTGGTGAATGTCTTTCGGCTTCAACCCAAGTAATGACCTACCTCTAATATAGGCCCTAATTTCAAGCACATTTTCTGCTCGTTTGCCAGTCATTTTACATATAGTGTAACGAATACGCTATAAAGCAATTTGTAGCATGGTCGGTGACATATCCTTTGATGAATGCAGAGCATTAAATCGTTTAATTTAGGGTAACTAAAGGGGCGTGGCTATGCCGTGCTACAACTACCGGATATTGGAATTTAGAGTACGGTCACTATGACGTCACAGTGTTACAAAGTACACCATGCTACAAAAAAGATAGAGTCTGTCTCAGCTTATTGGATATTTAAACCCCTCGATGGGCTACGCCCATCTCGGTGTTTAAATAAGCCAACTCGCTGAGACCAGACTCTATCTATTACGTACATTGCACCAAGGTCAGTGAATGTATGAATGAGATTGTTACCTTTGACACGCGTCAGTGATCACTCTAGCGATACGAAGTGGTTTCATGTAAATATTGCATGAGTTCCGCGAAATAATACAGAAGTCGCATTATTTACGGAACACCCCTCGTACGCTATATATTACATGATGTCCAGGTTTGATATACTATGACGTGTTTTGCAATCAAAATGTAATATATTCCTTATATTCAGGCTGATGTCAGAAGCATGCTTTGGCGTGTACTGAACAGACTACCATGACGCACATTGAGTAGATTGACTTGGATACCTAATGAATAGTTTTATGATTGCTTTTGTTTCATTATTAAGGGTTCGCCAATGTTCTGAAATGACTTTCCAGTGGGTGGGTATTAGGTGTTGAAACCTAAATAACTAGACAATCTTGAAAATATGTAACACACCTTTCATATTAAACATTGAGTATAATTCACTTTAGTCATAAGTAAAAATGTCAATATATGGGTACTTAATTAGCGTGAACAAAAACAATAGTGTAAAGGACTTCCCTGCAAACAATATAATTACTGAACATAATAAAAAAAAATTGGCTAAGATTAAATGTATAGACAATGATTAACAATATCTGAGAGTATTAATTCGAAATTGTCAACAGTTATCTGGAAATACTGAAATATTATCGCCCACTCCGGTTATTTTTAAATGGGCCATGTTGTTCATTCATAAAAAAAATGTAAACAAATACGAGATAAGTGATTGTAAGCTATTTTACCATTTATCAGCGATATTAGGTAGTTGACATCAAGCGTAGTTTGAATTTAACACTGGAAGCTTTCAGACTGCACTGCCAAAATAGCTTTATACTGTAAAATCAAGGCAGATGGACGCCTGGAATATTGAGCTTATGTTCATCTTTCCATTTTTTCTCACGCTGAATGGAAAAAGGATGGCCGATTAATCACAAATGGATTACTACGCAGTGTACGCATGTTGCGATTTGTTTTCAAGCCGTGGCTATAGACCGAAGTTGTCCGCATGTAATTTGTTTTAACATCGATTTTCTAATATTTTTTCTCATTTAGCTTTAACTGTTTTATGTATGCTATGATAAAACATGTGAAAGAATGATAACAGTATTTATAGTTTTCTTTTGAAAATAATACTATACATATTAGGTGTTACTTTCTACAATCGTCGGAATATATGCACATTTCCGGTTTGTGTTGTAGGGCATTTCCGTTAACATATTGGGCATAAACATTTGTATAAATTCCATTGATTTATTATGATTTTACGGTGAAAGTAGGTAAGTATGTGTTTGTAAACAAAGTATCATATATTCTTAGCAAAACCTTTTTGTCTGATTGACATGATATGTATGCATATGATAGGTATATACCTTTATTATTATAGGTCATAATGTAAACAAATATTTACTACTGCATGTTCATTGTAGTAAATCTCGTGCAAATCGTTCGGTTGAAAATGATAACCAAGTATGGTGAACCATGTATAAAGATCTTGTTTTAGTTTAAATAATACATTCGGAATGTGTTCAGAGCAAATTCTTTCTATATATTTAGTAACAAAGTGAGTATTGAATTGTTTTGAAAATGGGACAACACACTAAAGGGAAGAAAAATCGTTTGAGACGGAGATTTGGACAGGCATGTGGTAGGCATTCTAAACTTTCAATACAAAAACAAAAATGCAATATATTGAAACAAGAACAGAAAATAAAGATATTTGCACAAGACAAAACACAGTACCGATCTTACCAGTTAGTACGAAAGGTAACTTTGCACAATGGAAATTATGTAAATATATTTTGTGTCCGTAGAATTCCTATTATGAAAATCAAGGGCAACAAACTTTGTCGTTTAGGGGAAACATCGCTGAAATTAGTTTTGAAGAAGCCAGAATTGTGCGGCTATAGAATTATGAACTTGGGACTTTTAAAAACACATGTTTTAGATATCACAACACATGTCTGCTTATGCTCACAAGCTCAGAATCTAGCAAGAGAAGGCAAAGACCCTGTTATATTATGCTCGGAAATATGTCAGACTGGACTATTTAGTGTAATTTTAGCCAAATGTGCAGGTTGCAATGAAGAGTTCTGCATAGAGAACAGTTTCAAACAATGTAACGGCCAGTATGATATCAATGTACGTGCGGTATGGGGATCAGTTAGTTCAGGCGGTGGCCATGCAGACTTGAATGAAGTTCTTTCGACAATGGATGCACCTCACATTAGTGAAAAGATGTTTACCAAAATTGAACACGATATTGGTATTTGGTGGCAAGATGTTTTAGTGGAAGAAATGAGAAAGGCTGGGGCGGAAGAAAAAAGGATGGCAATTGAACGGGGGACTATTTTCAAGGTGTTCCAGCTATCACTGTAATTTGTGACGGGGGTTGGTCAAAGGGACGCATAAGCATACATATAACGTTTTAGGTGGAGTAGGTGTCATCTTTGGAGCTGAAACCCAGAAGTTGTTGTACAAGGGAGTGAGGAATAAACAGTGCGTTGTTTGTTCACAAGCAAAATCCAAAACATGTGATGCAAAAGAACATGTATGCTTTAAAAATTGGCATGAAAGCTCACAAGCGATGGAGGCGGACATTATTGTAACTGTTTTTTTAGAGGCAGAACATGTACATTTGTTATGGTGTCCGTTATATGCGATTGATTGCAGATGGAGACAGTTCCGTATATGCAAAACTGCAAGAAAGTATTCCAGTTTGGGGTGGACATATAAGGAAACTTGAATGTGCAAATCACACGTGCAAGTGTATACGAACAAACTTGGAACGTCTTGTGCAGGAAAAAACCCATTTTAAAGGAAAGGGTAAACTAACAAAGCTAAATAGAGTACGCTTAACTACTGCTATACGATGTGCTATTAAAATGAGAAGTCAGGATCGAAATGCTAAACTTCTGAGGCATTACATCAAAAATTCCATATATCACATTCGTAGATTTCTCAATTTTTTTTCAGATTTCTGTAGAACCAATAAATCTCAGTCTAACGTTAACAGTTCTGAGGAGCAGGATGACACCGAAGACATTGATGACATTTTCCAGGCCCAATTTGAGTTCTTAAAGTTGCCAGTGATGAAGAATTACAGCAGTCTAGAGCAGAATGCAAAAGTACGGTCAATATGTCCGAAATGAAGGAAATTATCCAAGATGTGTCGATAATATTGAATCGCGTTGCAGATAATTATAATTAGATAAATTTATAAATAGATGCTCTAGGGGTTCATGGAACACAAGATGCTATGGTGGAGCCCTAAGAAAGAACTTAGGACCAGCATGGTCCGCGATGACTTTTCAAAAGATGACTGGAGTGCAAGCAGGGACACATTTTAACAAGTTCTCTCGATTTGCTACCAAAACAATCGAAGCAGCGAAAAAATATCAGGCAAAGCCACAGAGCAAAACTGTTCGGAGAAAACGAAAGTTGCAAAGTTTCCAACAAAGTGCAACAAAGAAGGCTAAAACTGCATATGGAAGTCAACTTAATGATACTCGAGATGTAACAAAAGAAGAACTAGCTAAATTGTGTACAACATTTTTAGAAAAACTGAAGACAACAGACAGTGAATTGAAACAAATAGAAGAAAACACGAGAGATCAAAGTAGATGCAATCTTTGGAAAAAAGAAAGGCATTGTAGACTGACCAGCTCAAACTTTGGATCTGTAATGAGTCGACGCAGCAATACTATTTCACCTTGTTTTGTTAAGACTTTGCTGTACAACAAATTTCATGGAAATATCAACACTATTAGGGGTTTAGCACAAGAAGACAACACGGTAATCGAGTATAAAAATCAAAAAAGTAGTGGCAAAAATACTGTGGTATCAAAAGTTGGACTGGTTATTTGTAAAAATCACCCATTTCTAGCAGCATCCACTGATGGTTTAGTCATTAAAGAGAATGAAGAAGGATTATTGGAAATCAAAAACTTGCTTCAAAATAACAAATTTACAATTACAGAACATCAACAACACTTAAAAAGAAACATCACATTTACTATCAAATTCAAGGCCAGCTTAATATTATGAATAAGGATTGGTGTGATTTTGTATTGCGCAGGACAAATCCGTATGATATATACATTGAGAGGATTTACAAGGACAAAAATATGTGGGAGAAGAAAATGCTGCCTAAGCTTGAGTGTTTTTACTCTAATTGTCTGCTGCCAGAGCTTACGCTACCACGTTACGGAACATACTCTGGCATAAGGATACCAAAATCCCCCTGTCATTTTCACACATACTTTGTTATCACTTTCAGATGTTCTGGCGTGGCGCAGTCGGTAGCATGGCGGATTTGTAACCAGAGATCCAGGGTTCAATCCTCCGTGGTGCCACTGAGTTTCGTCGGTGTGTTCTTGAGAAAGACACTTTCCCTTAGACTCGTCCATCGGATGGGGACGTAAACCGGGTGCACTCGTGTATCGGTCTATCCTCCGAGAAAGAAACATAGGAATCTATTCGATAATAACAGTAGAGCACAGTTCCCGGATTCCTATGTACGTTCCCCTCTATGTGGGGCAGATCTAAATAACCTGTACTGTGTTGAAGAGCCATTAAACAACAGTCAATTTCTTCCATATACATATAATGAGTCATGGCTTTCGGTAATGAGCATACGGCCGTTAATTAACCTCCCAAAAAACGTACGCCGAAAGTTAAGATCAAAGGTATACAGTGTACTTCCAAAAACATGAAAGTATGCCGAGATTCTTTACTGTGGACGTCCCATAATTTATAAATTACTGATTACAGCCCCGCCAATCTAATCTAATTACATTTCACACAGCCGAGGTAACAATCATTGAATAGAATATAATTGCAATAGTTAAAGCTAAATAAACTGTCACTAAATATAACTGGTATAACTACAGATATATTATAGACGTTTATTATTATAGTAATATATATTATTATTTTAGAAAATATTGCGTGTAAATATGTTTTTGTTTTTTTAATAATATAACTTTGCATTGTGTTTTTTGGCAACACACAATTATTTAGTTAAGAAAATAATCTCCTAAATTCGGCAAGGACTCCCTTTACTCTGTGTGCTACTCATATAGCCCAGGTGTTCCTCAAACAGTTCAAGTTTTACCTAACTGCCATGTAACCCAATACATGTTTTCAGAAAAGGCAAATAAGTACTATATGCAAATACATGTATATAATCAGTGTTATAGGATGATTTACATGTATACTCGCGCACTTTCGAAAAACATCATGTACATAGTTTCAACAAATCGTACATGCCACTTTTAAACTCGATAGCCTTTGTATATATGACCTATTCAGAACATTTTATTTCCAGTAATCCATTTTGACCGTTTTATTTCATAAAGTAACATGGAAATGATTTATATCAGCAACTGATTTTGAAATAAGATACAATGTTTCTTTTCAGTGAGACATATTTCAAGTCCTCAACAGCCTACATATTTTCAAGAAATATATAATGGTCGGAGTAATTATTCTTACCCTTACTTGTTATACCAGGTAGATGAATGCAACTTTGGCAGAGGTCGTCGAGCAGTTCATGTGCGATTTGTTGGCAGGCGTATTTTACATGAGTGGTGTATAGATGAGCAAACTAACACGACAGAGTGGTATGGTGGTTTGGTCCTGTCAGTTGTAAAAGGTAGGTTTTCCAAAGATTTAAACTAAATATTTGTATGCACCTTTCACACAAAAAGCCATTCACATTAAATTTGGCTGAACTTTCATATGCTTCTGTAGTGAGTCGTATGTTTTAGAAGAATAAATAAGTGTGCAAGGTAATTGAGATATTGTGGCATTGTCCTTCCGTGTGTCCGTTAAGTTTTACAACTGAGCAAGCCAGTTGGATAGCTTCCTCACATAACGATTTCTAGACCCATGAGGGATCGAACCTACAGCGATGAGGGGCAAATGATTGCAAGTCAGAGACTCTAACCACTCGGCCACGGACGCCCCTTTATAAATTCCAAAGTATAAGGTCAGCAATTAAACTTTGTAAACATCTTCACCGTGTAACTGATAGCGCTAAAGCAGGGAATCTGTGAACCATTGACCTGTTATGTGAAATTGTTATAATGTGTAAAAAAATATTTTTATAGCAATAAAAAAATGTCATTCCCAAAAAGGGATGGAAATATTGTTTTATTTCCTGATTAATTGTTTGTCAGAAATATTTTAACCAGGTTTTCTTTGGTTATTACATTAGGGTATGTCGTTTGGTTGATGGGCGTGTGTGCGGCATCAGACTGTTTGTATCTGGTCAGTAACTTCAGTTCTGCATGCAATGTTGGAACGAAAACTGCTGTGTATGTACCTTATATGGAAATGAAGGTTTCGATTTGCATTTGAGGTTACTGACGTCAAGGTCACTGTTACTAAAAATAGAAAAACATTTTCTGCTCAATAACTTAAGTAAGTAATGAGATACTAGAATGAAACTTGCTATGTAGGTAGCTTATATGAAAAGGAACATTGGGATTGCATTTGGGATCACTGGGTTCAAGGTCTTTGTTACTAAAATTAGATAAACGGTTTCCGCTCTGTAACTTTAGTTGGGAATGAGATATTGGAACAAAACTGGCATTTTGTTACTTCATTTTCATCTTACCAGTACTGTCATAGCATTTCAAATGGAAAACCTGCTTTACTTGGAAATTCCTTTTTTCTTGTAACATTCAGAAGTCATGGTTGATGTCTTTATTTGTTTATACATGTGTACTTTATGTAGCAAACTACAGGTCAAATAACATGTGTGCCTCGATAGAACAGAGGTTACAACACTGGCACAGTAAACCACAAAGCCTGCTTTCAAGTGCAATAAATACTGAAATGTGGATCCTTTGGAAGCAACAAACACGAACAAAAGATGAAAGTAGCAGACTCGGTTTTATTGAGTCTGTTCATGACAGTAATGTAAAGTGCAACACCTCTTACGCCTCCTAGCACCGGCTTAGGCAATATGTGTTGATACAGTTCCATGAGTACCAAGCTTTGACGGTGTTCTTTCACATTTTTAACTCACTGGCAGTCAAAGTCAAACATCCTGCAATCGTACAATTTCTATATCTAGACTAATATACAATGATTTCTGTTTCTCAGAGTGAGATCGAATGTCAAGCACACCTTTCGTAGATTGTTCAGATAAAGAACAAGTCCACTACACCGTTTATTATTATTATGAGGACACAATTAGTATATCTTCACCAAACATTATTTTATTATCTGCACACAGCCCTACAGGTTGGGCAAGTGTGCATCAGTTCCATCTCTTTGGCCTCTACCCTTTCCAATATACATAAGTAAACAGTCGTCAGTGGCACTACAGACAAATCTGTCTTGTAAATAGCCAACATATTTATTGTCATATGATACAATCTGTACTTATGTTATACATTCCCAGTTGACTTTAATTATGCCTCTATATTTATCATGAGAAGCAACATACATATATTCATTTGTGAAAGCTAGTCCATACAGCGAACAATATATTATGTCAAGCTGTTTGAGCAATTTCGTTGATAGCTTTCTCGATTTGAGTGAATTTCTGGACACAAACAAATTGTCCGTGGTCGAGTGGTTAGAGTCTCTTACTTGAGATCACTTGCCCCTCACCGCTGTAGGTTCGATCCCTCAGGGTCCTAGAAATCTTTATGTGAGGAACCTATCCAGCTGGCTTGCTGAACGTCGGTGGTTCTACCCAGGTGCCCGCCTGTGCACGAAAATTGCCCGCAGGAGCACCCGGGGTCTTCCTCCACCAATGGAAGCCGGAAAGTCGCCATATGACCTGATCTGTTGATGCGACTATATTATCCAATTCAATTCAATTCATACTATGCACTTCGTTTTGCCTATTGATCTTGATATCGGTCTAGACTCACGTTTCATATTGGTACCATGGTTGTGAAGATATTTGCTTCACATGCTGCCTAACGTTTATACGCGTAGTTTACTATCTGCCCACCTAAAAGGAATTATGTATTGTGCTAATAGTGTTAAGTGAAGATTTCATTATAAATATAACGCATCATTGACTCAATCCATTAAATGTAAAATGATTCTCTGTCATTTGATACACGTCAACATTTATTTTACGCATATAGAATGAGTCGGTTGATTCGCTTGCACTCTTGCATTTTAATATGAGCCTAATTGTTCTAAAACAGTTGCTGGCTCCAGACGATTATTTTGTTATAGAATTAGCCGGCTCCAAATGTTAGTTTTACATTTAAGATTGTTTTAATACATAACTTTATCGGAATATGTTGATGCTACAATTTGATCAATTCTGTACTTTACCGATGCTTGTCTAATATTACGAGTTTAGTACTGAATTTCAGTGCTCTTGCAGTTGGATTAATATTTACAAAAACATCGATGGACACATGCACATATAAGTGACACGTTAACTAGTTGATTATGAGTAATTGCCCTTATAACGAGTAGGGTTTTGAGTATTTGCCCATATGACGAGTTAATTTTTGAGTATTTGCCTTTACAACGAGTTAAATTTTAAGTATTGGCCCTGATAACGAGTTAAATTTTGAGTATTGGCCCTGATAACGAGTTGAATTTTTGAGTATTTACCCGTATAACGAGTTGATGTTTTAGTATTCGCCCTATTACGAGTTGATTT